>JANTFE010003514.1:76103-86853 GCA_027562315.1 Costus pulverulentus | reverse complement strand
TAAGACATGAACGCTTGAAGTGATGACTTACCATTTTTGGAAGTGGAGGTTTCGGAAATGGTTTCTCAACGCTTCACTTTGGATGAAAAACGTTTGTCTCTCTTCTCAGAAAAACGCCTCTTTCTTGGTGTGGAGGGTTTTGACGAGGACAAGGAGGAGTTCATCCACGCCAAGATCATCACTCATCTCTTTCACGCGACAAGAGCACTTGGAGATCCTTGCCTAGCACAAGGAGCAACAAGAAGCAAGTCAATTCTCATCTTGTGTGCGCATCTTGTGGAGGAGACCCCTCTTCGATCTCTTCTTCCAAGGGACCATCCAAAAGATGGCTATGGTATGATCTACTCTTGATCTATTCAATCTATGATAGTTGATCATATGACATGCAAAAGATCATCAAACCCTTGCTTCCGCTTGCAAAGTTTTATTTGCGCCATGCTTAGGGTTTTCGCCCCCCTCATGAAAGGGGTTTCTACACTGACATGATTGTATGATTTGCTATACTTTTTCTTTGATATGGTTGTACTTGATATTCTTGAGATAGTTCTGTTTGAAGATGTTTCGATATGGTTGTACATGGTATTTTGATATTTTGGATTGATACTCTGTGTGATATAGGATTGATGTTGATGATTACTATTATTATGCTTATGTGGTTTGTTTATTCATGAAAATGCTACCGTTATCATGATAAATGATATTTTGGGTGAAATATTATTTGACAAGTTTGATTTTAAAGTGAAGCAATTTCTTCAAATAAAATCAACATATGTGTGTAATCCTTGAATTGATATTAATGGATTAGTTTGGTTGATGTTCATACTATTTGCTATTTGTTGGGAAGAAAGGTTCCTTGATCCAATTAAAGTGAGGACTCCCCTACTTGGCACTGTGTAAAATTGATAGTGGTACCAAAGGATATGGGTTGAAGCAATAAAGAGAAAAAGCACACATCTATGTGGATGTAAGCCATGGAGAGGAATCAACCCATATTAACTCCGCTATCTTTGAAATAATTCTTTCTATTAAAAAGATATGAGTTTTATTACATTGATTATGTGATCAATGTACTCTAACTTCGTCACTAGAAAAAAGGTGGTAATCGAATTAGAGAATGCGGTTAAAAAAAATGATGATCATGATAGAGAAAAACAACTTGGAAACCATAATCCTGTAAACTGGATGAAGTCTTGAGATTGATATTCTACCTATTATGCAAGTTGTGAAGTTTTATTTGACTAAATAGTAGATCTTAAAGATCAAACTCAAAGGATGATATGTCTACTTGAAATTTTATGAAGCAATTGGTGAAAGTTTTCATTGGTGATTGTATTTTAGAAATTTATTCATCATGAGAAAGTCTTTTCTTTTGATCAATTTCTTGATTTTTGCTTGAGGACAAGCAGAGTTTGAGCCTTTTGTGTTTGATGACTCCAAATTTCATAGTATTTTTTACACTTATTTACTAGTCTTTTGAGTCATAATCTTGCTCTTTTGCTTTATTTTTACACATTATTTGCCAAATACTTCGGAATCTACACCATTCTTTGTTTTTGATCAATTTCAGGCAAAAAGGTATCATTATCACCAGTTTTCAAGAACTTTCAATGCATGAATGTGTTCTAATCATCAAGGGGAGTTTACACATCAAATTTCAAGTTAAAACAAGCCTTCTAGTAAAAATACAGCACTACCGTAATTTTGGGACAAATTTTCACTGTACCGTAATTTCAGCAAACCCAACCAGAAGTTTCAGCAAAAATATAGCACTGCCGTAAATATTTCCACGGCACCGTAAATTCCGACGATTTCACACATAAACTTTCAGAGTCATCCAAGAGAAATACGACACTACCGTAATTTTGAGACAAATTTCCACTGTACCGTAATTTCATACAATTTCGACCAGAGGACTTAGGCAAAAATATGGCACTGTCGTAAAGATTTCCATGGTATATTAAGTTTTTCCCATAATTCACATAAGAAATTACGGCACTGCCGTAATTATTTTATGGTGCCGTAATTTTGCACCAAGATTTCTGAGTTTTCCACGGCAAACTTAAAAACACAATTTGTCGAGATTTAGGGTACCAAATGAAGATCCGAAAAAAGGGGAAGACTCAAGATAAGTAGGCGGAGATTTGCGAAGCAAAAGGAACAATTTTCATTCACGATTCACGGAGAATTTGAGAGAATCGCTGCCGCATTAGGGTTCATCGCCGTTCGCTGCTCTGATCATCTCCAGCCACGATTTTTGAAAGGAAGCTTCTCTTGAGGAAGAAGAACACACCACAGAAGTTTCAGAGTGAAAGGAAGCCGATCGAGGGATATATCATCAAAAACGTGATCGCGACACTGTTCATCGTGATTTCGAATAAATTACAGGTTGTAATTTAGATTCCAGCACTATGTTGTAATTTTTACTCCTCCCTTACGACTTCTAATCATCCTAAAATTTTGTTTCGCTGTGATTCTTTCGCCATGCTAGCTTAAACTTTCTCTTGAGACATGGGGGTTTAATCCTCTTGATATTTCAATGACTAGATGACTCTTCTTACATCAATATATTTTTGGTATGGTAATTTTACTTAATTGATTTATGTCTTTAATCATTTCTAGTATCATGCATTAACATGTCTTAGAGTTTTGTGTTATGGACTGAGAAGATGATAACACGAAACTTGGAATCCTAAAATTTATAATAGGAACTCATCGTAAGAGAATAGATGTGTTCTTATCTTTAGATTTTAGAAGTTTAACTATTGTTGATGTTTTGAATTAGAAATTATTATTGTTTTAGACATGATAACATACTAGAGATAGATGTTGAATTGTTAGAAAACCTTAAGTAAAACCTGTGAAACTAAGGTGCGAGAGTGCTTAGTTTTGCTTGAGATCTTGACATTGAGGTGGAATGCACGAGAGTGATTCTTAATCTCTTTGATCAAAGTTTACTTTTATTAAACATTGAATAGATCTTGCTTGAGAGTGAGGATCGTTCTTTGTAAATTGACTACGCGAGAGCGAGTTAATTTCTTTATTAAGTAAACTATTTCTTTACCATAGCGAAAATAAGTTGATGAATCTTTAATCATATTGTTGTCTCCGCAAGTGTACGGATACTCGAAGTAATAAAGAAAATATCGAATCGACAGGGACCTATGTTGCTGAGTACCGAATAATAGATTTTTCACTATCTAGGCAATCGAAAGAGTGCAAACTAGCAAATGAAAACCAAAGCGCTGAAACGGAATTATCAGAGAGAGAAGCTGGGACTAGGGTTTCGTTCACTTTAATTTTTATGACTAGACATGAATAGAGATTTCATCAGTTTAATTTCATCATGACAAAGATGCAAATTACTTGAATAAAAGGATTATCTCACTTTCATGCAGACAACCATGCAGGGATAAATCCTCGCTCTCGCGCAAGAGTTGTCCCAACGCTAATGATAAGTAAATCATCAAACTAAGAACTCAAGGATCACTTTCGTGTATCCGAATCTCGACACTAGTTTTACTCAAGGTTCTCTAACGATTCGATCTTTGCTTTCACAGAAGATCTCCACGTTTGAAAGCTTAGACTCAATCCTAGATTTATATTATTATCATGACAGTTAGCTTACAAGAATCAAACAAACAAGAACTAACCTAAAAATGGGTCCTATCAAGCAATTCTAGGGATCCAAATTCTCAAGCAATTACTTTTCAGTCAATAGCAAAAATCCTAAAACATAAATAATAATATAGATCTAAGGAGAGTCTAAGAACAAAACATCACATGAGTAAAATCATCATGCTAAAATTAAACAAGATGAAATAATAGAAAAAATAGTCATCTAGTCATTAAAACTCAAGTGAATTACTCCCCCATGTCACAAAAGAGGTTTAAGCTATCACAGAAGGAAGATTACAATGATTCATGATGAAGAAAATCGCAACAGAGGAAGAGTGAAAATTACGGTATGGCCGTAAAGAACTTTACGGCCGAAATCTGGGCGAACAGCGGCGGCGCTCGGTTTTCTGGTGATTTCTCCTCTGTCGAATCTCCGATCATGTTGAAACTTTAGGTGCTTCTTCTCCCCCTCTATGCGTACCTTCCACTCAAATTTCCCGGCCGGAGATGCACTATACGCTTCCTAGCAGTGAAACCTAGGGCGGCGGCATTTGAGGCGATTTCTCTCTATGTGGTGAACGAAAATTAGGGCTTTTGGTGTGCTTCGCTTCGTCTTGTCAATGGCCTCTTTTCTCCTTTTTATAGCTTCAAATATAAGGGTCTGGATCATCCGCAATCAACTGCGCAAAAATTGGGCTTCGGAGTTGACCGGGAAAGTCGCGAGTAGCGATGTAATTACAGCCGTAATAGTCTTTACAGTAGTGCCGTAATCTGGACAGTGAGGTCTCGGCTTGAAATCTTCTGGAATTACGGTACCGTAACGTTCTTTACGGTAGTGCCGTAATCTCCATCAATCCTCTGATCAAAAACACTCCAAAATATGGCACCGTAAAGATGTTTACAGTAATGCCATAATCATATGAGTTCTCTTTCTGGAAAACCTCCAAATTACGGTACCATAAAGAATATATTGGAGGTGCCGTAATTTACTCTGAAGCTCCAAATCTTATGAAATTTGACGTGTGATCTCCTTTTGATGTTGTGAATTCAATTATGCACTTGGATTGCTCGAAATCGACTGAAAAATATGCCTTTTTACTTGAAAATCATTAAAAATAGAAAAAAGTGTAGATTCTGCAAATATTGATAAAAATGGTATAAAAATAAGCAAAGTCTATGAATATGACACAAAACCATCAACAAAAATGGCATAGAAATTACGATAAATTTCAGTGTCATCAAACACATAAGGCTCAAACTTTGCTTGTCCTGAAGCAAAAACCAAGAAAATTCAAAAATTGATCATAGACATAGAATTTCTCATGGAAAATAAATTTCTAACATACAATCACCAATGAAAAATCTTCATTAATTGCGTTATAAAATTTTAAAACAGATATATCATCTTCTAAATCTAATTCTCAAGATTCACAACTTAGTCAAATAAAACTTCGCAACTTGCATAAAAGAAAGAATTTCAATCTCAAGACTTTATCCAATTTTCAGTTTAGGTTTATCATACTTTTGCTTACAGGAATAGGATATCCAAAATCTTTTTCCACTCATACTTTTCTTTTTTCTTTTTGTTTTTGGATGGCATGTACTCACATAGATACATACTTTTTTGTTTCTTTTTGCATCAATCACATTATCTAATTCAATCACCACTTTTTTTCTGGTGACGAAATTAGAGTACACTGACCACATAGTCAGTGTAATAGAACTCATGTCTTTTTAGTATTGGGAATTTTTACCAAAGACAACGGAGTTAATGTGAATAGATTCTTCTCATTTATTTTTTTTTCTTTTCAGACTTCAACCCATGTTGTTCGGTACCACTGTCAATTTTACACAGTGCCAAGTAGGGGAGTCTCTCATTATTTTTGTGGATTTTGGATTCTTTTTCCCATCAAAAAGTAAAATAAACAAAACCTCAATTAGATTAATCAATCAATATCAATTCAAATATTCATACTCATATGCTGATTTTATTCAAGAAGTAGTTTCACTTTTAAATCAAAATTTTCAAACAACATATCTCCCTAAAATCCTACTCCTCAACCAATGAAGGATTTCAAAAGTAGATATGTACAGGAGAAATAGATTTGACATGATAGGCCTTATTCTAGTCTCAATTTTGGATTCATTCAACAACATCAATCATCAATAATTTCAAAAGTGATACAAAGCCACAGATTATCTCATCATCATCAAACATTAACATGTCATGTCATCAAAATATTATCAAATGAATACAACCATATTGAAAAGAATATTATCATTATCATTATACAACCCCATCGAAGATCAAAAAGATAAGTTTGAAAAATAGAGTAGTAGTGATGGCGGACACAAATATGCAGAAGAAGCATCCTTCCCTTCAACACATGAAATATCAATAAGATGTAGAAAATGAAAGACAAAAGATAAAAGGTGATGTGGGGTGAAGACACGTGATGAGCAAACTAGAAAAAAAAAGTAATTAAAACCTAAAAATACAATAAGCAGCCAAAATTCTAGGGCAACAAAGATAATCAATTGGGAAAAGTTGCTATGCCTTGGAGAAAAATCCATATATCAAAAAATTGAGCCGACTAAACCAAGATGTTGAACATTATGTATTCTTCAGACTCATGTCAAGGGTCAGGAGTTCTAGCATACTTATGCACCTTTAATATCTGCGTTATTATATTGAACCAAGTTATCCAAATGATAGATCGAGATGCGTGCTTCCGTGTCGTGCCAAATTTCAAGATTCTTATAGTACTAGATTCTTCAAATACCTACGAGAAATAGCTTAATCAGATTAGTATTAACTGGAAACAGGTAATAGGAAATAGGAGACGCGGGGGAAATCTGGAAAACAGGGGAAGTCGCGCGTGTGAGCAGCGTTCATCGCCGTTCGTCCGGTGGTGCACGGACGTCGAAACTGCTATAACTGGAAGTTCATATGATGTTGTTGAGCTGTGGCCAGAGTTTCTGGGCGGTCGGTGGCCGGACGGAGGAGGATGACGTCGGAAGGCGGATCTAGGGCATGAACTGGGCAGAAACAGGGGAGTTGGTCGGTGTTTCAATTCCGGCCATCCAGGCGGCGGATGGATGGATGCCTGAGGCTGAGGGTTCTTGAGGGGAAGGTTAGGTGATGGCCGAAGTCTCATGGAGATCCGGCCAGTGGATTGTCAGCGGCGAGGTCACCAAATTTCAGAAATTATAGGTTGAAAATTGACGTGTGCGGGTGTTTGCAGCAAAGTAGAGAGAGTTTGAGGTTGCAGAGGAGATTGGAGGGGAAAGGAGAGGAGGAATGGAGACGCAAGCGCCTAGAGAAGAGGAGAGGAAGAAATCCGATAAAGAGGAAGAAGAACCATTTCCAAATTCATTCAAAACATTCTGTCTATTACAATGTTCATCCGAGATACATATAGAGACACGCTTTGGAGATGTTGTTGCCGAACGTTGCAACTTCCATAGCTGGAGCAGCAGGGAGGCATTGCAACTTCCATCTTTGATCGGCAAGGAGAGACGTTGAAGATTCCTTGTGTGATGCGATGTAGACGATGAAGCTTCGTTGGCTGCGATGAACGAGATCCAGATTTGAAGCTGGCCTTCCTTCTTTGCTTGGAGTGCTGCTCGGCGTGGCTGCAGGTTATTATTTGTATGCGCAAATTATTCTTGGTTCGTGGCTTGCATGTCTTGAGCCTCTTTAGGAGGTTGAAGTGATTCCTTCAATTATTGAGCTAGCTTTGTGAGTGTGCTTGCTAGCTTATTTGTGAGCCTCTGAACCTTTATCTACGGTAGTCATAGACTCCACTTGTACCTTCTTGGCTTGTGGTTTCTACCCCCATCAAAAGGGGAAAGAGATACTTACAAGATTCTACCAATTTTCACCGTCATCAGATCCTATCTCTTCAGTGCTTTGCGCTGCGGCATCCATAGGATCAATAGGTGGCGTTCTCTGGGGTCCTCCATACTCTCCACTCCTCCAGGGATCCTGAAAATTGAAATGTTCATACAAGAAGTTTCCCATCTCCTCCATATAGGTACTCAGATTTTTAATGTCTTTATGCATGTGATGCATAGAATCAGTCATTTGACTCACGAAACCTCTCATGTCACTCATTGTGTTCATCACTCTCTCCATCCTCTACTCCTGTCGGTACAGCTGAGTGGATAGATATCTAAATCTGGGATCGAAGGCACTGGAGAATCTGCTGCCTAAGTCTGGTTGTGCAGAAGAATCTGTAGCTCCAGATGGCTGCTCCGTGCCCATCCCAAAAGGGTCATCACTACTACCCCAGGGTGGCGGTGGTATGGTACTAAGTGGGGGTGGCATAGCAATGTCAGCATCTTCTGGAACCAACCTCCAGTTCTCCTAGTTTCTAACTGTGGTTTTCTCAGTGCATGGAAGTGGTAACTTATGTCCTCTAAGTCCAAGAAACTGTGAAAAACCATCTCCTTCTCTTATCACCATTTTCATTGCAATACAAGACTCTAAGTCAAGTCTTGGACTCCCTCTTGCAATCTCTGTCCCATGTGGCTCAACTCTTAAGTACAGGGCTATAGGTGTAATGAAACCACCTATCACAATAGCTCCTTTCTTTGCCCTAGAAACTTTTTCCAAGTGTTTCATGAAGAAGAAGGCAACATCCAAGGGATATCTAAATAGCATACTCCATAAAAAGAACAACTCAGCTTGCCTCACCATCCCATCACTGTCACCTCTACCAAAGACAGTGTGGGCCAAAACTCTGTGAACATACTTGATGCAAGGATTGGAAATTTTTGAAGCTCTGATAGCCCGAAAGGGAACACAACAAATTTGGCACGCGTGTACCTTGGACTAATCCTTGGTAACGGCACCAAAAACTTGTTGTTAAACCGCAAGTGCACGGGAATACGAAGTAATAAAAAAAGTATCGAATCCACAGGGACCTATGTTGTCGAATACAAAATAGTTGATTTCTTACTAACTAGGCAAGTCGAGATCGTGAGAATAGCAATCAGTAACTAAAAGCGGGATTATCAGAGAGAAAAGTTGGGACTAGGGTTTCGTTCACTTAAACTTTTATGACTAGACATGAATAAGGATTTTGTTGATTTAATTTCATCATGAAGAAGATATTATCAAAGGATGAACTCAAGGACCACTTTCGTGCATCTGAGTCTCACAACTAGTTTTGCTCAACGACCTCCAAAGTTTCAATCTTTGCTTTCGCACAAGATCTCCACGTTTGATAAATAGACTCGATCTATAGACTCATGTTATAATCATGACAATTATTTTACTAGAAAAGATCAAGATGGATCTAACCTAAGGAAGGGATCCTAACATGCAATTCTAGGGTTCCAAATTCTCAAGCAATTACCTTTCAGTCTCAAGCGAAAATTCTAAGAACATAATTAATAATATGAACTTAAAGAGAGTCTAAGCACAATTATCACATGATCAAAATCATCATGCTGAAATCAAACTCAATGAAATATTGAAAAAGAAGTTATCTAATCATTAAAAGTCAAGTGAACTACTCCCCCATGTCCCAAGAGTAGTTTAAGCTAGAATGGCGAAGGAAATACAATATTCCATAATTTCAGAAAATCAAAAATCAACAAAAAGAAAAGTTTTTAGAAAATACGGCACGGTTGTGAAGTATTTCACAGCCGTATTTTACAAAGGAAGGCGTAAACAGTGGTGGCGATCCTTCTTCCTCTGATTTATCCTCCAATTTGTCTCCTTTCGATCTGAAACTTCTGGCACGTTGTCTCCTTTAGCAAGCGATGCTTCGGTAGAAAAATCACGGCCGGAGGTTGTCTGGATCGAGCGCGGCGGCGAAACCCTCGGTGACGACGTGGATCAAGATTTCTCCCTCGACGGTGTACGAAATTTAGGGCTTTTGGTCTCTCTCTAATCCTCTCGTCCAAAGCTCCCCTTTTGCTTCTTACGGCATCGAATATAAACTTCTGGATCGTCCGCAATTATCTCCGCAAGGATCGGGCGTGGACATTGACCTGGGAATCGCGTTCAAACACCGGAATACGGCAGTGTAATATCTTACGACACTGCCGTAAAATCCATCGATTATTCTGTTCTGAAATTGCTGGAACATTACGACAGCGTAATTTGGTTTACGGTAGTGCCGTAAAATCGGTGGAACTCTCTGGCCGAATTCATCTGGAAAATACGGCCCGTAAACTGGTTTACGGTAGTGCTGTAATTTCAGGGCAACTTTTTGTTCTGAAGATGTCTAGAAAATAGGGCCCGTAAACTGGTTTATGGCAGTGCCGTAATTTCAGCGAAGGTCTCTATTCCAAAAGCCCCCCAAAATACGGCAGTATAAATTCTTCGGTGGTGCCGTAATTTCGCAAAAGCCTTCTGTTCGGTAAATCACTAGAATACGGCCGTGATCTCGATAATACGGTAGCCGTGTAAAATACGGTACCGTAAAATCCTTTACAGCACTACTGTATTTTGGGTTCTTTGCCTCGATTTGCATGAAAATTCTTGGGTGACTTCTTCTTGATGATGAGAACTCTTCCATGTATTTGATTTTTGCTTGAAAACGCCTAAAATAGTGCCTTTTTGCCTGAAAAACATGAAAAACCAAAATAGAAGTAGACTTTGCAATATTTAATGGATTTAGCATAAAAACAAGTAAAAAGATCCTCAATTTAGCATGAAAAGGTATATAAAATGACACAAAATATACTACATATTTTGGTGTCATCAAACACATAAGACTCAAACCTTGTTTGTCATCAAGCAAAAATCAAAATTTGAAATCAAAATATGATTAAAAGAATAACCTTTTCATGCTCAATAAATTTCTAAAATACAACTTGTCAATGAAAAATTCTATTAATTGATTTACAAAATTTCAAGTAAACATATCATCCTCAGAACTCAATTTTCTAGATTCACAACTCAATCAAATAAAACTTTGCAACTTGTACAATAGATAGAATTTTCAATCTCATGATTTCACCCAGTATCAATTTAAATCTATCATGCTTTTGTTGACAGGAATTAGGTCTGCAAGATCTTTTTCCACACATAATTTTTTTTTCTTTTTGTTTCTTTTTTCATTGTCTTTGCATAGACGACATGTATCCACATAGACACATACTTTTTATTTTTGACTTC
>JANTFE010003514.1:29340-65638 GCA_027562315.1 Costus pulverulentus | reverse complement strand
AGATACCCCTCACTGATCGTGATAACGTAAGTTATCGTTACCGACATTTAAAGGAAACCCTTAGGGTCGCACAATTTGATGATATGGCTTACTTGAGTCAGATTGTGTAGACTGAATTGTTTTTAGTTCAGTTTAAAGGGATTTAATCTCTGATTGTAAGTGATATCTGGTCTGATCATGTTTGATTGATTAGGGCTTGAGATCGGTAAGCTTCGATCGAGAGAATTGATGGTAGATCGGTGAGATCAAGAGCATCAAGAGATGAACGGTTAGATCTTGAACCATTTGGTTCAGTAAGATCTAGACCATGGCTTGGGCTGATTTGATTTGGTCTTTGAACCAAATTGAAATGCATCGAATTGGCTTGAACCGGTTCACATGAGTGAACGCATGGTTCAAAGCTTGAAGGCATTTTGGTCGGTTTTGAGATCATGGGCGCATGGCTTCATGATTTTCTGTTTTTGGAAAGTCATTAACGCCACTTTCTCTCAACGCCTAAACGCTTGCCTCTTCTCTCGACGCCCCTCTCTCTCGTGTGTGACTTCTTCACGCCTTGGAGAGAATTTGGACAAGCCAAGAAAAAGGAGATCTCATCCCTTCAAGCGATTAGGACACTTAGAGATCCTTGCTAGCACAAGGAGCGACAAGAAGAAAGCTTCTCTCATCTTGTGTGCGGTGCCTTTGGAGAAGAAGCACTCGCATCTTTGCTTCCAAGTCGCCATCCTTGCAATGGCAATGGTATGAATCCCTTTCGCTCTATACAAGCCTTAAGAGTTGATTATATGACGTGCATATCGATTTTCTTTGAAACCCTAGCTTCCGCATGTATGATCCCTGTTACGCGCCTATTAGGGTTTCTTTCCCCCTTTTGGGGACCTTTCAATTTCTCCATCCAGGGTTATAAGTACTAGAATAGGGATCATTAGATCTACTTTGATTATAATTCCCTATGGCATTCACATGCTCATTACCCTGATCAACAACTATTCTACAATTTTCAGAAGTATGACCATCATTGCCACAAATTTCACAAGTGAAAGAAGAAATAGAAGCAGTCTGCATAGATTTAAACTTACTGCACAAAAAATCTACCTTCTCTGCTACAGATCGCCATCCATCACTTTCACCTTTACCTTGAGAAGGCTTGTAAAGTACTCCTCTCTCAGTATTCCATTGATTGTGATTCAATGCCATCTCCTCTAGCAATCTGAAAGCAACATCAATCGTTTTGCTCATCAGGGCTCCACCTACAGCAGCATCCACAGTTAATTTGGTATTATATAATAATCCATCATAAAAAGTATGCAATTAAATCCAATCTTCAATGCCATGGTGAGGACACTTCCATTGTAATTCATTAAATCTCTCCCATGCCTCACTGAATGACTCCCCATCTTTTTGTTGAAAGCTTGCAATTTGATTTCTTAGTCGAATTATCCTGCTTGGAGGGAAGTATTTCATCTTGAAGGAATTTGAAAGTTGATTCCAAGTTGTGAAGGTTCCAGTAGGTTGTGATTGTAGCCTTGATTTCGCCCGGTCCCTAAGAGAAAAAGGAAAAAGTCTTAATTTCAAAGCATCATTAGAAACACCATTAATTTTGATAGTATCGCATAATTCTAAGAATAAAGACAAGTGTTGGTTTGGATCTTCCAGTGGAGATCCTCCAAACTGATTTTGTTGAATCATGGAAATAAAAGCTGACTTGATTTCGAAGTTGTTAGCCTCTATCACTGGTCTACCAATGCTAGAGTGGATCTCTTGAGGATTAGGGGCTGCATAGTCCCTAAGGGTTCTCTGATTATCTCCCATCTCTAAGATTTCTACTTGTATCTCCTGTTGCGATGTCTATTGTAAATCTTCTTCCAGTCTTAACTTCCTCCGCACTCTAAGTGTTTTGTTGATTTCAGGATCCAATGGAACAAGTGGTCTTGACCTAAGACTCCTGCGCATGCAAAATAGATTGATCAAGTGATTTCAAGAAAACTAAATAACAGAAATAAAATAAAAATAGTAACTAAAAACCTAGTCTAGCAATAATCTCAATGTCTTCGATATCTACAAAAACTAAGGTACACGGCAACGGCGCCAAAAACTTGTTGTGTCCGCAAGTGTACGGATACTCGAAGTAATAAAGAAAGTTTCAAATCAACAGGGACCTATGTTGCTGAGTACCAAATAATAGATTTTTCACTATCTAGGCAATCAAAAGAGTGCAAACTAGCAAACAAAAACCAAAGCACTGAAACAGAATTATCAAAGAGAGAAGCTAGGACTAGGGTTTCGTTCACTTTAATTTTTATGACTAGACATGAATAGAGATTTCATCAGTTTAATTTCATCATGACAAAGATGCAATTTACTTGAATAAAATGATTATCTCACTTTCGTGCAGACAACCATGCAGGGATAAATCCTCGCTCTCGCGCAAGAGTCGTCCCAACGCTAATGATAAGTAAATCATCAAACTAAAAACTCAAGGATCACTTTCGTGCATCTGAATCTCGACACTAGTTTTACTCAAGGTTCTCTAACGTTCCGATCTTTGCTTTCGCAGAAAATCTCAAAGTTTGAAAGCTTAGACTCAATCCTAGATTTATATTATTATCATGGCAGTTAGCTTACTAGAATCAAACAAACAAGAACTAACATAAAAATGGGTCCTATCATGCAATTCTAGGGATCCAAATTCTCAAGCAATTACTTTTCAGTCAATAGCGAAAATCCTAAAACATAAATAATAATATAGATCTAAGGAGAGTGTAAGAACAAAACATCACATGAGTAAAATCATCATGCTAAAATTAAACATGTTGAAATAATAGAAAAAAATAGTCATCTAGTCATTAAAACTCAAGTGAATAACTCCCCCATGTCCCAAAGGAGGTTTAAGCAGTCATAGAAGGAAGATTACAATGATTCATGCGGAAGAAAATAGAAATAGAGGAAGAGTGAAAACTACGGTCTGTAATCTGGGTAAACAACGGCAGCTCTCGATTTTCTGGTGAGTTCTCCTCCGTCATGTTGAAACATTAGGTGCTTCTTCTCCCCCTCTATGCGTAGCTTTCACTCAAATTTCACGGCCGGAGATGCACTATACGCTTCTTGGTGGTGAAACCTAGGGCAGCGGCGTATGAGGCAATTTCTCTCTCTATGGTGAATGAAAATTAGGGGTTTTGGTGTGCTTCGCTTCGTCTCGTCAATGGCCTCTTTTCTCCTTTTTACAGCTTCGAATATAAGGGCCTGGATCATCCACAATCAACCGCACAAAAATCGGGCTTCAGAGTTGACCGGGAAAGTCGCGAGAAGCGATGCAATTACGACCGTAATAGTCTTTACAGTAGTGCCGTAATCTGGACAGTGAGGTCTCGGCTTGAAATCTTCTGGAATTACGGTACCGTAACGTTCTTTACGTTAGTGCCGTAATCTCCATCAATCCTCTGATCAAAAATGCTCCAAAATATGGCACTGTAAAGATGTTTACGGTAGTGCCGTAATCATATGAGTTCTCTGTCCATAAAACCTCCAAATTACGGTACCGTAAAGAATATATTGGAGGTGCCATAATTTACTCTGAAGCTCGAAATCTTCTGAAATTTGACGTGTGATCTCCTTTTGATGCTGTGAATTCAATTATGCAATTGGATTGCTCGAAATCGACTGAAAAGCATGCCTTTTTACCTGAAAATCATTAAAAATAGAAAAAAGTGTTGATTCCGCAAAGATTGATAAAAAGGGCATTAAAGTAAGCAAAGTCTATGAATATGACACAAAACCATCAACAAAATGGCATAGAAATTACGATAAATTTTGGTGTCATCACATATCTAGTCATAAATGTTAAGGAGGATAACCCCTAGTCCCAACTCTCTCGCTTTGATTTTTCATATACCGTTCGATTGCTATTTTCATAATTCTCAATTCGCTTAGCTAGTGAAAACTTAATTCATCAGTACTTAACAATGATGTCTCTGTGGTTCGATATCTTAAATATTACTTCGAGTATTCATGCACTTGCGGACATACAACAATACGTCAAAGGGAAGGACGGGAGGTGGAGTAGCCGCCAATGCCTTCTTCACTTGCACCAAGGAGGAAGGAAGGAGAAGACTTGCGACCCTTGATGGATGAAGCATTGCACTAAGGATGATGCTCTCACCCCTTTGGTAGAGCACACCAAGATCAGATTGTATTCATCAGCGGGCAACAAGCCATCACATATATAGGTGCAAGGGAGAGTGGTTGGCGGCTAAAGCAAATAGGAAGGTTTGAGTAATTAGGGCATGAATCAAGGAAATCAATCAATCAATCACATTGATCAAATCCCCTAATTCCATATGCGCCAAATCCTTGCTAAGCAAGCTTTAGCCATATGCACCCAATGCTTGCCAAAAGACGTTAGCCTTCCACTCTTGTGCTTAGACCTAGTCAAAAGCGCCAAGAGTGTTGCCAATTAAGGTACATGACACCAATTATAGACTTACTAGGATTCCATGAGCCCAAGGCTTACCATAGTGGCCAAGCAATTCTTCCATGAAAGGCTCATGTGATTAAATCATATTAAATCTAATTTGATAGATTTCAATCGCCAAGAGGATGTCATTCATGGTCATAGGCACCACTCCTAATCCAATTAGGAGTCATATGCACCCAAGGCAATGTGCTACACACCTAGTGGCTACCATATGAGCCCAAGGATATTTCCTAAAAGGAAATCCTTCCCGTAATGCATTTGGACCAAGTCCACACGCCTAGAGATGCCATATGAGGCCCCATAGGCACTAATCCTAATCCAATTAGGACTCTATACGCCTAGGCCCAATTAACATCCCCATTAAGTCCTTAAGCCCATTAATCTTATCCATACGACCCATTAAGCCACGCCATACGTGAATAAACAAGTTGACTAAGCCATCGGACTCAATCCAATGCAACCCTGGTTAAATATGGCTAACCATATTTAACCCCGGGTCAACCTGCGAAAAATAAAGTTTGGCCCTAATAGGTCTCCTCCATCTCATCAAGCACATCGACACTGATAGAAACTCTCAAATGGATAGGAGTTATGAAATAACTCGATCATAAGGCTACCCTATCAATACGAGAACTCAAGTATCAAGGTGTGCAACCTTATAGGTTCCTCTGACGTTGGCAGTGATAAATGTTGGGAAAACTCGGGGATTTTAAAATTTTTACCTACATACAGCATAAGCAAATCCTTGAAATAGGCCAGTCCCAAAAGCCTAGAAGATCGAGCATGTGAGGGAATTGACACGATGAGTAAGAGAAGATATCTTGAAGTGAAGCAAAGTGATGTAGATACAGGCGCCCAAGTGTGAGCCCTCTCCAGTCTCACACACAGCCGATGCTCGAGTCCTCTTCTTCCATGCCCAGTGCTAGCCTTGGGAAGAAGATCTATGCCTTATGAGTCCTTCCACACCACTTGTGCCACCCTCAAAGGAAGATGTGCCAATGAGAAGGGAAGAAGGAGATATGCCACCAAGCCTTTCCAACACTTGTGCCAAGAGGAGGAAGATGGATGCTTGTGGCCTTGAGGATGGAAGAACACTTGTGCCCCTAGGTCACCTTGCTCTTGCCCCTAAGAGATGTTCATGGCAAGGAGAAAATCGCAAGCACGAGAGGGGCGGCTAGGTGTCCCAATATAAGAGCAAGGGATCAAGAGAAATCATCTAGGTGATGACATGCATTTATATAGTATTTTTAGTATACTTATACCATTAATTATCTCTCTTTTCTATCATGATTTTACTCATTTTGGCTTAAATTCCTTTGTTTGTTCAGAATCTTCACCTCTCTTCACTTTTGACATATTTCAAGTGAAAATGACCAAAATTTGGTAGATTTTGAAGAATCTAAGTGCACAAATGAATTTTACAAGTCAAGACGAAGCTGCCCATAAAATTTCATACAAATTAGAACATGTTTGGAAAATACGCCCCCCCCCCCCCATGAAAATTTTTACGACCGTATTTTCTAAACATACAAAAGAAATTATGGCCCTACCCATAATTTTCATCAAAGTCATATTAGAAATCCACAGAAAGTTCCACGGCCGGGTGTGAAATATTTCACAGCCGTGATTTTATCAGGCAAAAATTCCAAAAATCCACAGAAAGTTTGATGGCCGGGTGTGTAATATTTCACAGCCATAATTCTTTTGGGCAAATCTCCAGAAATGAACAAAATGTTTTACGGCCAGCCATGAAATATTTCACACCCGTAATTCTGTTTGCCAGTTTTGGTTTTGACCTCGTTTCTTGCTCGATTTGGCTTGTTTTCGAGCCAAATTTTGGGAAAGGCCTAATGAAGTGATGGGGAACTATATAAGCTATGAAAGAAGTGATTATTGAGGGCTTTTGGCAAGGATTTAAGGCAAAATCAACAAAGGAGCGAAATCAAGGGGCGAATGGCAGAGGGAGGTGTTTCTTCACCGGAAAAACTCTTTCCGGCCGATTGGCGTCAACCTTCTTGAGGGAGCATCATACTTCATGCTACTTGTTGATTTCTATTTTTATTTGCTATATTTGTAATCAAAATATGGATTTTTACAACATGAACATAAACACCATGCTAGTGTAACTTTTCTTCAGGACTAGGGCGTAGCCCTCTTTATTTTCATGACTTAAACATTGATTTCTTTCTTATGAAGTAATTTACTTGTGTTAGATTCAATTATTGTTTTGCTTATTACATGTTGATTATTTGCCATAATTTGCATGCCTATAAACGTCGCAAAAAGTACTGAGAAGTGAATTGCAACGTCGGGTGTACAGTTTTTGGACAAGTTGATTTGAACACGAGAGTAGTTCAAATAGGCTTGAGGGATTTCTTAGAATTATCAAGAACCCATTGGGTTTATCTTGAGTTAACAACCACGAGAGTAGGGGATTAATTCACATAAACACCGAATTGTATTGCTGAGAGGGAGCAATATGTACATGCAAATAAATCCCCTTCATCACAGTAAATCCTTCTTAAGATATTTTAATTATAACAAGTCATGAAACATAGTGTGGTGTGCCCGAAGTCTTGATTATCCATAATCTGATTGCAACCTATTCGTATTTTTATTCTCTCTTTTACAAAAATTAAACCCTTTTTCGGATTATCTTGCTAACGATCCAAAGATAAGTCAGTACTTGGTCATTGGTCCCTGTCGGATCGATATTTTTATTACATCGACATATCCGTGCACTTGCGGATCACATCAAGTTTTTGGCGCCGTTGCCGGGACCAATTTCGCCAATATTGACTCAATCGAAGAATTGCTATACTAGATATTTTACTGCAATTTTGTTTTCTTTTCTTTGTGATTTTTCTTTTTCTAGGTTTTTTTTCTTTGATATTAATTGAAAATTTTGTGTTCTCTCTGCTTTAATCTCACTTAGTTTTGTGCAGGATTCTATAGAAGCTTGATTCAATCATGCAAAAATGAATTCAGTTTTTTATGAGGATTATGGATGTTATAATAATTATTCTACTGATTATCAATCTGAAATCCCCCCTTACTTCAAGCCATCTTCAAGGCATACATGTACAAATGATAACTTCAACTCTTGGCCTCAAAATAATCCATACTCTAATACCTATGAGCCGGATTGGAGGAATCAATCAAACTTCTTGTATGAGAACGATTCGAATCATATCTTTCAACCGAATTTTGGATCACCTCTAGAATTTGAAGGATGGCAATTCAATCAACCTGAGAAATCTAACATTGAGACTTTACTTGATAACTTGATAGACCAAGAAAAGGAGTTTAGGCAAAAATTTAGGCAGTCTGATCAACCTGAGAAATCAAACCTAGAAATTATGATGGAGAATTTTATTGTCGCGTAGACAAAGCAGGACGAAAGTTTCATACAACAATTTGAAAAACAGAACGATAACATAAGGCAAGAATTTAGACATGTCAATGAGTCCATCAAGAATCTGGCATCTGAGATAAAATCTATTAAAACCTGCCAATTGGTGCTAGCAAACCAGATAGTTCAGTAGGCTAAACAATTAGAGGAGTCACAAGCAAGTAACATCACTCCAGGTGAGGAAGATCAAAGATCATAACCCATTGAGTAACCAAGTAGTGAAGAGGAGTCAACTCCACAAAGTAGGGGACAAGAATCGGTGTATATTCCACCTCTACCATACAAACCACTGATTCCTTTTCCTCAAAGGTTGGTAAAGGTAACACTTGATAAGCAATTTGGGTCATGTAATAGTGTAGACATCTTGGATAAAATGGTTGAGGAAACTAATGTCACCCAAACTAGTGAAAGCCATTTGGAAATTTGTATAATAGATGATGATGATAAGGTGACTGAAGAAAGTGTCAAGGCTTACTCTCAACCACTTGATTCAATTCCTACCATTGACAAGCACAAGATAGAACCAGAAAATTCATACCATGCTGCTCTTGAGGTAAGTAAAAATCCAAAAATTAAAATCATAACTCTTCCAAATAATGTGAGGTAAGAATTTTTGGGCCGAGACTTTACTTTTTCTATAATTGATGATGCAGAGGAGCATGGAAAACAAAGAAGTTCCACGATATATAAGCTTAGAAAGGCTATAGGGTATTCTTTTAATGATATTGTGGGTATTAACTTTTATTTTTGCATACACAGATTGCTGAAGATGACAATGAACCATATACTACTTTGGATATTTACTTTTGTGGACGTACTTTTTAGATGTCAGAAACGCAAGAAACTACATGCTTTATACTTTGGCACTGATTCACCATCAACACCATGATGATAGTCTCTAGTCGAGCTAGTGACCATAAACTTAGCACTTCTTTGGAGGCAACCCAAGCACTATCTCTATTTTTCATTCTTAGTTTTTATTTTGTGTTATTTTAATTTTTGATAGTATAGTTAGTTATTTGCTTTTGGAAGTTATGCTATGAATCTTCTATGATGCTTTTAGAATGGTTTTCCCTTTTGATCATTATCTATATTTTGTGTAGGAGCTTTGTGATACATTTACTAGGAGGACGACAGCTCTGGTGAGGAGGATGGTTCGGGCGATAGTAAAAATAGTAGTGCTTTGTGAGTATATTTTCTCCTACTCTCTTATTACTTGTTTATTGCATCAAGGACGATGCATTCTTTGTGTAGGGGAGGATATTTTATTTTATATCTTATTTTGTTTCATGGATATTGTATTTGACTTGACTATTTGATTTATGGTATGATGTCATGTATATGTCTTGATGTATTTTGATTAGCGTTATATGTGGATGCTATAATCATTGTGGATTGTACTCAGATTATATGTATTTTCTAATGCACGATGTTTTTGATGATGATATGTGATTTTATATTGTTGATGTTTTGTGCTGTGGATGATCATATACCAATAAATGTGAATGGATTAATTACTCTATATGTTGAATTTATTTCCTTTATGTAAACCCTCATATTTGATCTTCTGCGTATTGTTCATAAGATTATGGTAAATAGAATGTTTGAGGAATGAGATTCAAGAGTGAAACATCCTTTTCAAATAAGGTGAGTAGATGAGTATAATTTTTCTGATTTGATATTGATTGATTAGCCTTGTATATGTTTGGTCTATTGTATTATTTGTTGGGAAGAAAGAATCCAAAATCCAGAAATTAAAAAAAAAAGACTCCTCTACATGGCACTGCGAAAAATTAGTAGTGGTACCGAAGACATGAGTCGAAGTCTAAAAAAAAAAGAGGAAATAAAAGTATGTATCTATATGGGTACATGCCAAGAAAAGATTTTGACATTAACTCTGCTATCTTCGGCTATGAGTCCCAACTCCGCTGGCTTAAAGATATGAGTTCTATTACATTGACTATGTGGTCGGTGTACTCTAAATTCGTCACTAGAAAAAAAGGTGGTAATCGATTTAGAGAATGTCAAAAAAAAATAAATAAAGAAAAAGATTTTAGAGGTCTTGTTCCTGTAAGTTACAAGTTTTTTATTTGTTTTGGAATGTGAATCTTAACGATTAAATTATAAAGACAATTTATTTCTCTAGAATCTTTTGTGACATGATATGGAAATCTTTAATGAGTGATTATATTTTGGAAGTTTATATTTCATGAGTGAGTTATCTTTTCCATACTCAGCATTATTCTTTGGTTTATTTACTTGCTTGAGGAGAGCAAAGGTTCAAGTCTAGGGAATTTTGATGACATGCATTTATATAGTATTTTTAGTATACTTTTACCATCAATTATCTCTCCTTTCTATCATGATTTTACTCATTTTGCCTTAAATTCCTTTGTTTGTTTAGAATCTTCACCTTTCTTCACTTTTGACATATTTTAGGTGAAAACGACCAAAATTTGGTAGATTTTGAAGAATCTGAGTGCACAGATGAATTCTACAAGTCAAGACAAAGCTGCCCATAAAATTTCATACAAATCAGAACATGTTTGGAAAATACGGCCCCCCATGAAAATTTTTATGACGGTATTTTCTGAACATACAGAAGAAATTATGGCCCTACCTGTAATTTTCATCAAAGTCATATCAGAAATCCACCAAAAGTTTCACTGCCGGGTGTGAAATATTTCATTGCCATGATTTTATCAGGCAAAAAGTCCAAAAATCCACAAAAAGTTTCACGACCTGGTGTGAAATATTTCACAACCGTAATTCTATCGGGCAAATCTCTAGAAATGAACATAATGTTTTACGGCTAGCCATGAAATATTTCACAGCTGTAATTCTATCCGTCAGATTCGGTTTTGACCTCGTTTCTTGCCTGATTTGTCTCATTTTCAAGCTAAATTTTGGGGAAACCCTAATTAAGTGGGCGAACTATATAAGCTATGAAAGAAGTGATTATTGGGGGCTTTTGGCAAGGATTTAAGGTGAAATCAAGGGGCGAACGACGGAGGGAGGTGTTTCTTCACGGGAAAAACTCCATTTTTCTGGCCAATTGGCATCGACCTTCACGAGGGAGCATCATACTACATCCTCCTTGTTGATTTCTATTTTCATTTGCCACATTTGTAATCAAAATATGGATTTTTACAACATGAACATGAACACCATGGTAGTGTATCTTTTTCTTCAAGACTAGGGCGTAGCCCTCTTTATTTTCATGACTTAATCAATGATTTATTTCTTACGAAGTAATTTACTTGTGTTAGATTCAATTATTGTTGTGCTTCTTACCTATTGATTACTGGCCATAATTTGCATGCTTAGAGATGTCGCAAGAAGTACTGAGAAGTGAATTGCGACGTCGGATCTACAATTTTTTGAAAAGTTGATTCGAACACGAGAGTAGTTCAAATCGGCTTGAGGGATTTCTTAGAATTATCAAGAACCCATTGGGTTTATCTTGAGTTAACAACCATGAGAGTAGAGGATTAATTCAAATAAACACCGGATTGTATTGCTGAGAGGGGGCAATCTGTACATGCGGATAAATCCCCTTCAACACAGTAAATCCTTCTTAAGATATTTTAATTATAATAAGTAATGAAATATAGTGTGGTGAGCCCCAAGTCCTGATTATCCATAATTATAACAAGTCATTGAATATTTCATATTTTCATTCTTTCTTTTATAAAAATTAAACCCTTTTTCGGATTATCTAGTTAACAATCCTAAGATAAGTCAGTCTTAGTCATTGGGCTCTGTGGGATCAATATTTTTATTACTTCGACGTATCCGTGCACTTGAGGATCACATCACTAGGGTTGGATGTAAGGGTGACAATCATAGTTTGGGCATAGGAAAGATTCAATGCACTTTCCATATGACACTAACATCAAGCCATATGCACCTAGGCCTTGCCATGCAAGTCCATCCAGCCATATACAACCTAACCATTGGCATATAGGTTTCCATCCAAGCATTTAGACAAAGTCAAAATGCCATGAGAGATTACCAAATATGGCTAAAGCATCAATCCAAATCCAATTAGGATTCTAGATGCGCCAAGAGGCTGCCCATATGCGGCCAACGCTTTCCATACGAGGTAAGTAATCTCTCATCATACTAGACCAAGTCAAAAGGCAATTAGGATTTGCCTAATTAACCATTAGCCACCAATCCTAATCCCTTTAGGACTAATATGCGCCAAGGGCAATGATTTCTCCCCATTATACCCTTAGGCGCTTATCCCTCTTCAAGATCACTTATTAGTAGGCCCCATTAGATAATGGGCCTACCAAAACTTCATTGCACAAGTTCATTAAGCCATTGGATCCAAACCAATGCAACCCAAGTCAAATGAGGCTAACCATGGTCATCTTTGGGTTAACCAACAAAAAATTAAGTTTGGCTCTAATTAGTTTCTTTCATCTTATTAGATCCATTGCTACTGATGAAATCTCTCAAATAGATCTGAGTTATCAATAACTTGATCATAAGGCTACCCGATCAATACGAGAACTCGAGTATCAAGGTGTCCGACCCTATAAGTTCCTCTAACATTGGTAGTAATGAACTAAGATTATCACAAGTTGTGAGTGGTACCTAGTAGTGCATCGCTACTACCCAAGTCTTTGGAATGGATATCGCCATCGACATCTCCATCATCGCAACAAGGTACTAATACATTACCGTCTCTTTGCCAAACTGATATCTGATTGAACAAAGTGTGTCACCACTTTGTTTTTACCCAATCTCATGGTCATAACTAAATCAGGCTTTCACTTATATATGACCATACACTTTCAGTCTTGCTTCCATAAGGGGGCCAGTGGATATCAAGCTTCCCATAGGAAGGGGCAAATCCTCTATCTGTCCATTGATCTTCTCATATGGGGCATGACATACTCAATGACAACCGTTATCACCTCCCAACTATGGTGATGTGTTATGTTGTATCAAAGCATGTACCTAACCATATAGAAGAGTCAATGACCTCAAGCCAAGGGATCAATGCATCTCCTATCACCTGTGAGGTTAACTCATGACACTACGTTAGAGCCTCACAGTGGGTCGGTCCAGTATATCCACCATTGATATACCCATATGTCTGCGTTAGCACCTCATGCCTAATCAGCCCATATACCAGTCTCACATATACTAGAGCTATCCCTTATCAACTCAAGTACTTGACTAGGGACATGAGTTTGAACACAAATATAACATGTCTCTAGGGACATTATCATGCAAGTACATAGTCGTAGATGTAAACATACCATAATAATGACATTGACCAACAATGGGTCCAAAGGCATATACATCAACAATCTCCCACTTGCTCTTTGTTGTATCCCAATAAGTAGGTAGACAAAAACTTATCTCTGGTGTCGCGGCCAAAACTTATTGTTTGGCACACGAGGACTTGTCACTCCCCGACACGGCTCCAAAAACTTGTTGTGTCACCAAGCGTGTTGTTATTTCCGCAAGTGCACGGATACTCGAAGTAATAAAATAGATATCGAACCCACAGAGACCTTATTGTTAAGTACCAAATAATTATTGTCTTACTGGCTAAGCAAATTGAATATGATGCAAGTAAATAATAGAAAGAGTGTAAAGATAAACAGAGAGATAAACTGAGACTAGGGTTTCATCCACTTTACGACAGCGTTCGAAAATACGGTACCATAATATATATTACGACCCTATCGTATTTTGGTTCGTGGCTTCATTTTGCTTGAAATTTGTCATGTATCCTCTTCTTGATGATGGTAACTCTTCCATGTATTTGATTTTGCTTGAAAAAGCTTTAAAATAGTGCCTTTTTACTTGAAAATCATCAAAAACTAAAATAGAAGTAGATTTTGCAATATTTGATAAATTTGGCACAAAAAGAAGCAAAAGTGCTTCAATTTAGCATGAAAAGATATATAAAATGATACAAAATATACTATATATTTTGGTGTCATCAAAATACATAAGGCTCAAACTTTGCTTGTCCCCAAGCAAAAATCAAAAATTGATTAAAAGATAAACTTTTTCATGCTCAATAAATTTCTAAAATACAATCATCAATGAAAAATTCCATCAATTGTTTCACAAAACTTTAAATAAACATATCATTCTTAGAACTCCACCCTCTAGATCTACATCTCAATCAAATAAAACTCTACAACTTGTATAATAAATAGAATTTTCAATCTCATGATTTCACCCAATTTTCAGTTCGAATCTATCATACTTTTGTTTACAGGAATTAGGTTTACAAGATATTTTTCCACAGATATTTTTTTATTCATTTTTTTCATGTATTTTGTTGTTTTTGCACAGATGGCATGTACCCACTTAGATTCACACTTTTTTATTTTGACTTCAACTCTTATCTTCAGTACCACTATCAATTTTGCATAGTGCCAAGTAGAGGAGTCTTATTCTTTTTCTCTCTCATTATCTTTTAGACATAGACTTCAACCCATGTCTTAGGTATCACTATCAATTTTACATAGTGCCAAGTAGGGGAGTCTCTCACTATTTTTATGGATCTTAGATTCTTCCTTCACAACAAATAGCAAGATAGACTAAACATCTACTAGGTTGATCAATTGATATCAATTCAGTAATCATACTCTTATGCTCATTTTATTTAAAGGAGTAGTTTCACCTTTAGATCTTATTTCTCAAATTACACATCTAACCAAAATTTCATGCATCTACCAATGTCAAATTTCAAACGATAGATATGCATTGAAGAAATAAATCTAACATGATATGTTTCTTTCTAATCATGAATACAGGTTATTCTTCATCAAGGAAGATATTTATCAATGAAAATCTTTTAAAATTAGAATCACACCACAAGATAGTGGAAAGTGGACTATGAATAATCATATCATCATACAACCATATCGAAGATATATCAGTGAGTGATACATCTAAAGCAAATCAAAGATGCAACCATATGAAATAATCATGAATACAAGAGAGTGCAAATGATACTCACACAACTATATAGCAAGCTCTGACCAAAAATACATAAGGCTCAGACTAAAAATAGTGTCGGGGCAGATGCTACCAGGTTCATAGATGTTCCTTTTGAAAATTTTTCTTGCACAATTTAAGATACACAAGGCTCAGTCTAAAAATAGTCTCTAAAAATAATAATGATTAAAATAATTTTCTCAAGGGAGAATCAGATATATCATCGATGGTCCAGAAGGGTCCTCGTGGAAAGAGCTGATGTAGGCGAGAAGTAGAAGTGAAACAGAGGCTGGCTGAAAAGCTACTAGCAATGATGGTGATGGTGCCGACAGTAGAGTGAGTAATCTCTAATGGCCTGCTAGAGAATACAGTCCTGGAGGTGAGATCGTCGGCAGGTGGGTGTCAGAGATAATGCTGCATAGATAAAAAGAATCAGTCACTATTGAAGAGTTTGCTGCATAAATAAATCAAATAAATGGAAATAGAAGCAGTAGAAGAAGTAAGAGTCTGCTGATGGTATAATCCAGTGTCGACGGCTGGAAACAATGATGTCAGAGGCAGATTCAGTGGTAGCTAGAGGTGGAAGACAGTTGCTCTTGAAGAATTCTGGATCTGGAGCCAAAAGAAGCAATAACATGTAGAAAGCAAGTAGAGCAGCCAGTGAATTTTTTATGAAAAGTAGCCATACCCAAAAATAAGATTTAATGATCCAAAAAGAAAATGGACAGAACCATGTAATAAAATAAAACTCGTTCTTTTCAAATGTATGAAAATCAAAGGATCAAAATCTATCAGGAATTTAGGGTATCAACAGAAAGAAGGCTACTCAGATTACAAAATTAAAAATTGCACAGAAGTTAATCAGATTCTAAAAGTTGCTATGTGTCCTAGAATGATCAGAAAATATTTTCATGAAAACAACAAATCCACAAGATAGAATGAAACATGTTCTTCCAATTCCATGTGTAAAATCAGGGTTTCAGCTCATTAAAGCATCTTAAAAACTTGTAGTAAAAATGTTATTCAGAATAGTCAAAAGAAAACTATTGCAGAAATTAATCAAAATCGAAAAGATGCTATGTGTTTTAGAATGATCCATGGACTTTAAAATTTAGCAAAATTATCCAGATGATAGACAAAGATGAGTACTTCGTGATGGTGCCAAAGATGAAAATTTTTCTCAACCTAGGTTCTTAAAATCATAGCGAGAAAACACAAAATCAAGTAAGCAGACTGTAGGTTTAGAATTACGGGCGAAATATCCCTTACGGCAGTGCCGTAATTTACACAAAACTCTCGGGTAAGAAAAACTCAAAATTATGGTACCGTAAAAAAAATTACGGTAGTGTCGTAAAATACCAAAAACTCTTAGGATGAAATCGGACCAACAGTACGGCACCGTAAAGCAGATTATGGCAGCGCCATATTTTGCGCAAAATTTTATTTTTCCTGCGAAAAGAAAAGAAAAATTAATTCTAAAAATAAACTAAAATAAAAGAACAAAGCTAAGTGGTAATGCTTAGGTTGCCTCGCATGAAGCACTAATTTTTAAGTCATTAGCTTGCCTCACAGGTGGATCAGTTCCATAGTAAATATCATACAATTTTTTCCTTTTCTGCTGTCCAAAATCTTAGCCACTAATCCAAATATCCAGAATTTCATAAAAATCAAGATTGACATGACTTTCTCATATATGCGGAAATCAAAATCAATATTTTCAATTCCAATCAAAAGATATTCAATGATCTTCATAAATTTATCAAAGAGCAAAATCATAAGTCCTTTTTTCAAATTTAAATCTTCAATTGCCATAGGACTTTGATCAAAAGATATGAGTATTGGATCATCAAAATAATTTTTATGTCTCAAATTAGGTTCCTCAATAAAACATAATATTTCAAATAAATTAGAAGATTGAACAATAGATATGGGCAAAGCATCAGAGTCAGATTCAATAATGTTTGTAATTTTCAAATCATTTTCAAGTTCCTCATGTTCATCATCAAATAATTTATCAATTTCAAAATCATCAACAAAATCAAAGTAAGATTTTTCTAAATTAGTCCCCTCATATCCTTCATCAGATTTAACCATAGACAATATATTGTGAAAAGAATCAATTTCATCAAAAGAGGGTTTTTCAATTTCAATTTCCTCAAAATTTTCCACAAATAAACTATCAGATGAATCAAAATCAGAGTGAGATTCATTAAATTTCACATAAGGCTCAATCTCAAAACAATCATATTCAGAGGGGGAATTTTCTAAATCAAGTTTTTTAGTATCAAACTCAAATAAACATGCTTGTTGTGATATCTGGGTTTCTAAAAATTCAAAATTAGCAGTTAAAGATTCTACTTGAGATGCAAGTTGACTAATTATTCCCTTAAGATCCTCAATTTCTTTGTCTTGATTTTTCATGCTTTGGTTTTGATTTGACATGAATTTTTCAAGCATGGATTTAAGCCTAGATTCTTTAGTATCCTCAAAATATGGTTCAGAAACATGATATGAGCAATCCTCATAAAAAGATATCGAATTATAATGATCATCTTGATACCATGATGGATTAAAATTTTGAGGCATTAAAATATGGCAATCAGAAGTACAATTATCAAACCATCCACAAATATCACATCTAACAGAGTGCATATAAGAGTTAAACTTATCTTGAAGTGTGCACAATGAATCATCTTCATACCTTCCTTGTGGCATGTATTCCTCACCTCTTTCAGTTGCCCAGGAGTTGTGATAAAAATACATATCTTCAAATCTATCAAGAACAGAAAGATAATCCAACATCAATCAATCAATTTTTTTTCAGAATATAGAAAAAAACATAAAATAATAAACACAAGCAAATTCACAAATTTCAGAAATCACAGTTCTGTCATAAGTTGTGAAAATCCAAAATCTGCAAAAATAGAAAACAAAGTTAAATCTAAGACAAATAAAACATAGTCTAGCAATACTAACAACTATTTTGATATTAACAAAATTAAGGTCCCCGGTAACAGTGCCAAAAACTTGTTATTTCCCAACAAGTAGGAAGACAAAAACTTATCTCTGGTGTCGTGGCCAAAACTTATTGTTTGGCACACGGGGACTTGTCACTCCCCGACACAGCTCCAAAAACTTATTGTGTCACCAAGCTTGTTGTTATTTCCATAAGTGCACGGATACTCGAAGTAATAAAATAGATAACGAACCCATAGAGACCTTATTGTTAAGTACCAAATAATTATTTTCTTACTAGCTAAGCAAATCGAATATGATGCAAGTAAATAATAGAAAGATTGTAAAGATAAACAGAGAGATAAACTGGGACTAGGGTTTCATCCACTTTAATTTTAATGACTAGATATGAAGAAAAGGTCGTTAGACTAATTTCATCATGATAAAGACATAATTTACTTCATAAAAGGATCATCTCACTTTCGTGCAGACGATCATGCCGGGACCAATCCACGCTTTCGCGGAAGATCTATCCCAATGCTGAAAATAAGTAATCATCAATCAAAGAACTCAAGGATCACTTTTGTGCATCCGAATTCTAAGTTGATCATCTCGAGTGGAATCTCAAGGATCACTTTCGTGCATCCGAGTCTCAACACAAGTTCTACCTATGGTTCTCCAACGTTTCGATCTTCACTTTCGTGCAAGATCTCTACTTTTGACACTATAACTCAATCCTAGATTCTTTTTATCAAACATGGCAATAAAATCACTAAAAATCAGAATTCAAAGAACAAACCTAATTTCTTACAATAAGTTCCAAACTCATAGATTTTTTAGGGTTCCAAATTTGTAAACCAACCTTTCAGTCTATTTTGCAAAATTCTAAAACATGCATGACAATAAGAAACTACGGAGAATTAAAGACAAGTCATCACACATGTAGAATTATCATAGCCAAATTATCTTGACGAAATAAAAGTCATCTAATCATATAAAATCAAAGGGATTACACCCCATGTCCCAAAATAAGATGAAGCTTGCATGAAAAAAGAAATACAATAAATCATAGTATCAAAGTGTCATAAATCAAAGAAAGAGGGAGAATTAACGTTACAATACGGCTGTAATAGAAATTACAGCCGTAAATTGCTTGTAAACTCGTGGTGAACAGTGCCGGCGACGCTCCTTTGTTGATTTCTCCTTAGTCTGAGATACTTTGGCTTTGAAACTTCTGTGGTGTCCTCTCCTCCTCCGGGCGAAGCTTCAATGTAAAAATTGTGGCCTGAGGTAGCCTCCATGCCTCTCGGTGCGAGGCCGTGCCCTAAGGACCTCTCTGTCGATTGCTGACTCGATTCATTCTAAAATTAGGGCTTTTAGTCCTTTTATCTTTTCCTCATTGAGACGAGTCCGTAGCTTCTTTCATATCTCAATTTGGATGTCTAGATCTCAAGATATGGTTTATGCAAGAATCAGGCCCAAAAGACTCGCGTGTCCGGGTTAAAATTACGGTCGTAATTTGGTTATGTGAACCTTGAGTCAAAAGTACAGCCCGTGAAAAATATTACGGCAGTGCCATAATTTCCATAAAACTTTTTGATAAAAAATGTCTCGATATTACGGCCCATAAAATGGTTTACGGCAGTGCCGTAATTTCAGTGAATATCTATAGTTTGAAAGCGGTTCAGATTACGGCCCGTGTAAATTCTTACGGCAGTGCCGTAATTTTTATAAAATCTTCTGATGAAAAATTATCCAAAATATGGCAGTGCTCTCATATTACGGCAGCGTTCGAAAATACGGTACCGTAATATATATTACGGCCCTACTGTATTTTGGTTCGTGGCTCTATTTTGCTTGAAATTAGTCATGTATCCTCTTATTGATGATGGTAACTCTTCCATGTATTTGATTTTGCTTGAAAATGCCTAAAAATAGTGCCTTTTTACCTGAAAATCATCAAAAACCAAAAGAGAAGTAGATTTTACAATATTTGATAAATTTGGCACAAAAATAAGCAAAAGAGCTTAAATTTAGCATGAAAAGATATATAAAATGATACAAAATATACTATATATTTTGGTGTCATGACACTTAGACCTAGTTGTTGAGAAATCTCAACCCCATGTCCCTCGTATAACCATCAAGCATCTGCTACGCCAAAGCCTTGGTCAATGGATTTGCTAGATTGTTTTTTGTGGCAACTCTGCTAATCTTGACATCACCTCAGTCAATTGTCTCTCTAATCAGGTGAAGTCTCCTGAGTATATGTTTGGACTTTTTATGAGACCATGGTTCCTTTGCCTGTGCAATCGCTCCATTGTTGTCACAATAGAGCTCAATCGGATCCATAGCTGTTGGAACCACCTAAAATTCAGAAATGAACTTTCTGATCCAAATGGCTTATTTGGCTACATTAGAAGCGGCGACATAGTCAGCCTCGATTATAGAATTAGCAATTGTGGATTACTTGAAGCTTTTCCAGCATACAACGGCTCCATTCATCTTGAACACATAGCCTACTTCTGATGTGAAGTCATCAGGGTCTGACTGGAACGATGCATTAGTGTAGCCCTAAACACTGAGCTCTTCCTAACCCCCATAGACCAAGAATAAATCCTTAGTTCTTTTTAAATACTTTAGGATGTTCTTTATAGCCACCCTGTGCTACAGACCAGGATTGAATTGGTATCGACTAGTTATGCTCATAGCATAAGCCACATCTGGCCTAGTACACAACATTGCATATATGATCGAACTTACTGCCGAAGCATAGGGCACTCGACTCATGTCATCCCTCTCAACTTGTTGTTGTAGTCTGCAAGTGCATGGATACTCGAAGTAATATTTAAGATATCGCACCACAGAGACCTCGTTGTTAAGTACCGACAAATTGAATTCCCACTAGCTAAACAAATCGAGAATGATGAAAATAAAAGATCAAACGGTATAAGGAAAATCAGAGAGAAAGAATTAGGACTAGGGGTTCATCCACCTTAATATTTATGACTAGATATAAGTAAATGTTCATCAATCTATCTTCGTTATGGTAAAGATATAGCTTACTTAATAAAGAAATTAACTCGCTCTCGCATAGTGAATTTACAAAGAACGATCCTCACTCTTGTGCAAGATCTATTCAATGTTTAATATAAGTAAACTTTAACAGAGAGATTAAGAATCACTCTCGTGCATTCCATCTCAATGTCAAGATCTCAAGCAAAACTAAGTATTCTCATACCTTAGTTTCACAGATTTACTTAAGGTTTTCAAACAATCCAATATCTATCTGTAGCATATTTTCATGTCTAAAACAATAATAATTTCTAAATCATAACCTTAACAAGAATTTAACTTCTAAAATCTAAAGATAAGAACACAACTAATCTCTTACGATGAGCTCCTACCATAAATTATAGGGTTCCAAGTTTTGCGTATCATCTTCTCAGTCCATAACACAAAACTCTAATACATGTTAATGATCAAAACTAGAAAAGATTAAAGATATTAATCTCTTAAGTAAAATTACCAAACCAAAAATATTTTGATGGAATAAAGATCATCTAGTCATTGAAATATCAAGGGGATTACACCCTTTGTCCCAAAAGAAAGTTTAAGCTAGCATGATTGAAGGATTAGAGTAAAACATTGTTTTAGATTGATTAGAAATCAAAAGGAAAGAGTAAAAGTTACAAAATAGGGCAGTAATGAAAATTACAGCCCGTAATTTGCAGCGAAGTCGCGATGAACAGTGCAGGTGACCACGTTTTTGTTGATTTCTCCGTTGATCGGTCTCCTTTGACTCTGAAACTTCTGTGGTGTGTTCTCCTTCCTCAGGTGAAGTTTCCTTTCGAATTTTGTGGCCGGAGGTGGTCTGTACGATGAATGGCGATGAACGCTAGCGCGGTAGCGATTCTATGAAATTCTCCTTGTAGCATGGATAAAAATTGTTTCTTTTGCTTCAAAAATCTTCCCTTCTAATGCTGAGTGTTCCACTTTTTTTGGATCTTCAATTGGTGCCCTAAATCTCAAGAAATCATCTTTTTATTTTTTCGGCGGAAGTGTCGGGCAACTGGGAGCAAAATTACGGTACCATGACGATCATTACGGTACTGCAGTAATTAGTTCTGAAGTTTATGTAGGTATATGGCCAGTAGTTACAGCACCATAAAATTCGTCACGGTAGTGCCGTAATCTCTTTGATTGTTTCTGAAAGTTTATGTAGGAAATTTATTCAAAATTACGGCACCATAAAAATCCTTATGGCAGTGCTGTAATTCTTCCGCAATCCTTTGAAGTCTCTGCCTGAATCTGGACCAAAATCATGGCACCGTAAACTTCATTACGGTAGTGCCGTAATTTCCAAAAAATTGTCTACGGGTTTTGGCCGTGAAATTCATTACGGTAGTGCCATATTCTGAGATTACGGCCGTAAAATTAATTACGGCACTATCGTAATTTCACAGAAAAATTCGGTTTTACTTGAAATTTTGTGTGCAAACTCCTCTTGGTGATTAGAACTCGTCCACATATCGAAATTGCTTGAAAACTCATGTTAATGATGCCTCTTTACATGAAATTGAGCAAAAACCAAGAAAGGTATAGATTCTGAAATATTTGATAAATAAGACATAAAAATAAGCAACAGAGCATAAATATGACACAAAAAAACTAATGAAATGACAAAAAATATACTATGAATTTTGGTGTCATCACCTGTGTGGTGGTACACTAACTCTTTAAGAAAGTAAGGTCATGTCTCACTGAAAGGTATCCCTTCTTGGATTGCTCCAAGTTGAACCACTTAGGACCTTATCAATGTAGGTACTTTGACTAAGGGTTAGGAACCTCGTAGATCTATCCCTGTATATCCTGATGCCTAGGATATAGGCGGCCTCCCCTAGGTCCTTTATCTCGAAACACTTCCCAACCATGTCTTCACAGTTTTAAGACTAGGGATATCGTTTCCGATGAGTAGTACGCTATCGACATACAAGACTAGAAAAATCACCAATCTCCAACTGAATCTTCTATACACACAGGCGTCATCTTCGTTTTTCATAAAGTTGTAATCTCTTACTACCTCATCAAACCGAAGATTCCAACTTTGAGATGCTTACTTTAATCCATAAATTAATTTCTTTAGCCTGCATACATTATTGGCCTCTACAGGATGGATGAAGCCATCAGGCTATGTCATATGCACATCCTTTGTCAGCTTCCCATTAAAGAACATTTTCTTAACATCTATCTTCCATATCTCATAATCGTGATATGCAGCTATAGCAAGCAAGATTCAAAAATTGGCGAAAAGGTTTCATAATAGTCCACCCGGTGGACCTATCTGAATCGTTTAGCTACAAGTCTACAATTATAGGTAACTATATTGCCATCCATGTCTGTCTTCTTTTTGAAGACCCATTTACACACTATGGGTTTTACCCCATTAGGCAGCTCAACCAAATTCTAGACTTGGTTAGCCAACACGGAATCTGTCTCGAATCTTATGTCCTTAAGTCATCTCCCAGAGTCCGGTCTAGTGACCGCCTCATCATAGGTCCTAGGTTCGTACTCAATGATGAAGATCCCATCATGTTGGGTCGGTAGTGACCCATACCTCTCAAGGGCATGATGAATCCTCTCATATCTACGTGGGACCTGTGTCTGAGCCTCCGGTTCTCGTACAACCGGTGCAGGTGGCTCAGGTTCCATCTCAATGTCTTGTGGTTGCACTTGGATCTCGTCCAAGTCAAACTTCCTCCCTCTAACTTATTTCATGTGAAATTCCTTCTCTAGAAAGACAGCACCCTGAGCAAAAAAATTTTTGTTCTGGGTGGGAACATATAAGTAGCATCCTTTAGTTTCCTTAGGATACCCCACAAACATATATTTATCAGATTTGGCTTCTAGCTTGCAACAATCCTAACATTTGACATAAGCCTCACATCCTCAAACTATGATAAAAGATAAGTTCGGATGTCTCCCACTCCATACCTCGTATGGAATCTTGGAGACACTCTTAGATGGAACGAGAGAGGTAGAGTTGCATGACTCATCATAGATCGAACCATGTCCAACAAAGTTTTATTTCTCCTCTAGACACACCATTCCATTAAGGTGTTCCAAGGGGAGTGAGTTGGGACAAGATCCCACACTCTCTCACATAATCAAAGAACTCCCCGCTCAAGTATTCTCCACCATGATCTGTTCTAAGAGTCTTAATAGATCTACCAAGCTGGTTCTCTACTTCATGTCTGAACTCCGTAAATTTCTCAAATGATTCAGACTTATGTCTCATCAAATACACATAACCATATCTACTGAAGTCTTCAGTAAATGTGATGATGTAGTTGTACCCTCCTCTGGCTTAATTGGTGAATGGCCCACACACATCACAGTGTATGAGATCCAACAAACCTCTTGCCATCTCACCAATCTTGGTGAAGGATGCTTTTGTCATTTTTCCTAATAAACAAGGCTCGCAAGTATCAAACTCCTCCAAGGAGGTTAAATCTAATAATTCATTTGCACGGAGTTGTTGAATGCGATTTTTGTTTATATGGGCTAATCGACAATGCCAAAGGTATGCACCGACTGAACCACTCAGTTTGATCATTTTGTGATTTATGTTAGATATAGAGTTATCTATGTCCTAGACATATAATCCATTGCATAAAGTACCCTTCTCATAAAACACATTTGCAAATGAAAAAGAACAAGAGTTCTCCTTTATTTCAATTTTAAATCTCTTCCTTGCTAAACAAGGAGTGAATACAATGTTTACAGAAAGAGAAAGTACATAATAGCAATTATCCAACTGCAACTGAATGATGCAGAAGCATCTCCATGAAGTTCTCCAACTCCTATATTTTGGGATTTCATAAATTTTGAAGCTTTTTTGATTATCTTATTATTTACTTTCATGTCATAGAATAGGATTAGCATAGGATCTTATTTTCTTTTAAGTATATTTTATTTACCTAGTTGATGTAGTAGGATGTTTTAGCCTAGGGTTTCTTTCACCTGTAATTCACAACAAGGCGCCCTTGGTCCTACTCAGCATTCATATCTCAAAGTCAAAGTTTCAATCTTCAGTCAAGTCAACACTCCTCATACCGCAAGTATACAAGTCAACAGATGAACTCTCAGCTGGACCATGCAGGCAACATCAAATTCCAAGTCAAATGTCATATCAACTTGTCACACTGCAAATCTCAGCCGCAACATGTCAACAACTTCACATTCATAATCAACATTCCAAGCTCCGGTCAAGATCTCTTCACAGGCCAAGCTCTGGTCAAGATATCTTCAACAATTCGATTCCAGATTATTTAATTCAAGGACAGCTTTTCAAATAGACCAATGAATGGACTGCATGCATTCAAACCTCCTCCACACCTCTCCAACAAATCAGTTTAAAAACAAACATACCCAAGTCAAAGATAATTCTCCAAGCCAACCAATCAATGCCATGCCTTGAAGATTACTCAACCATCACATGCGCCAATGAAACTCAAGCAATCAACTCCTCAATCAACTTCCCAAGCAGAGCATCTATCACACCTCGGCTACAAAAGAGTATTAATTCAGCATGCAGCCACCCATCTCCACCAATAAGAATGAAGGAAGAAAAACTCATCTGGACCATCAGAATTCAAATCAAGATAGGACATCCATAGATCTTTGAGAGGACTTATTGTCGTTGTGGGGAAAAAGGGATTTAAAGCCTTGTATTGTCACACTTTGCACTAAGTCTATGCTTTGAGAAAAAACATTATGTGTTGATGCATGAGCATTGTGTTGGTTTGGTGGACTCGAACCAAATTATCTTCTCTTCCTCTAGTGTAGCCGAGAGTGCCTTCTTCTTCTCTTCTTCTTTTCCACCAAAGCTCTCTTCCTCCTCTTGAAGATCTCATGTATCTTGATGCCACAGCAAGGACTTCCAACCATCTCCAACGCCCACCAAAGGGAAGACTACTTGAAGCCATGATCAAGAACCCCTAAGGACACCTTTGTCTCTAGTTTTGAGAGAGCTTGAGGGCCTTGTATTCTGCCCCCTCTCGTTGAATATTGTTGCATAAGGCCTGTTAATTACCCATTCATTTTAACATCTTCGCCCAAAGTTAGAAGTAGTGGGAGCAGGGGGATTCAGAGAAAGCGGCCTTGGCCCCTTCCCTAAATGGGGCCTCAGGTACACTCCAACTGAGTAGAGTACTTCCTCCTAGAATTGCATGCTAGATAAGTTTTATTTCTGCATCGTTTGAACTTATCCTATGCATGCTTGTCTTTCTGCTTACTCCTGTTGACAAAACTACACTTGCGCATGATACTTTGCTAGATTCATTAGAGCTACATACCTTAGGTTAGATGCTTGGGTATTTCGTCCTTCTTCAGTGGTATCAGAGCAGCCCTAAGGTGCTCCATTTTACTTGCGCAAGTTGTCTTGAGATTTTGCTATGTTTATGTGTTTCTGCTCCTGAATTTGCACTATCATTTTCTGAGTTGGTGTTCTCCGTTTGCTGGTATTGCTATGTTCTCTGCGTTTACTGGTTTCTCTTTCTTCTTACTGTTGAAAACTTCTGAACTTTTGTGCGAGTTGTGCGAAAGAAAGCCCAAGAAATTTTACTATCTCTCAGTTCCATTCTGCTACAAAACTGTTTAGAAAACCTGTTGCCCAGATTTTTGTTTGCGTCAATCTGTGTTTGAAATTCTGCTTTGAATGTGCTGGAAGTCTACCCATGGACGTCTGAGTTTAACTGATTCTGTTTCTGAGGAATACTAAGTTTCTTGTGTTGAGAAAATCTTTGACAACTTGCTGTCTCTCAAATTTATTTGATGATAACACTCTTTGAAAATCTACTGAATTTGTTGCTGAATTTTGTTTGAACTCTACTTGCTGGATTTGCGTTTGGGTTTGCTGGAAATTTTGGATCACACGAATCTTCAAGCTACCTCACTCCTAGGTAGTGTTCAGGATCTCTGCTTTCTCAGTCTCTGACCACAACAAAACTGTGTTGCTTGTGGAGATTAGCCTGAAGGTTATCTAAAAAAATTATGCTACTGCAATTCCTGCGCTTGATTTTAATTTTCTGAAATCTTGGCTCTTGGAAGCTACTTGGAAATTCTGGACGAACAAGCTATCTAATTAGTAGATAGAAACTTGGTCTACTAAGCTGCATGAGTTTCGGCCATAGTCAATTTATTGCTGTGCCCGAAACTGGATCCAATAGACGCTGGGATTTCTACTTTACTGTTCTTTACTGGTTTGTGTCTTGATTGTGTTTGTGGGTGGGTAAGGAGGTTAGGGGTTTATCTACACCATAGAAAATCCACTGATCACCTCCAAACAGTTCCCCTCTTCAGAAGCTGCAGCAAACCCAGTGCTATTCGCTTCCTTGAAAGGCTCGGAACCAACACTGCATTTGCTGAAATTACTGTAGCTTACCACCTGACTTGGATTCCTCCACAGAATTACTTGGAATTTATGAAAGCTTTCCGTCCCGATAGCAAGGGACTTCCAAATCTTTGATTTGTTGAACACCTACACCTTGGCAAGTATTAGTGGCCTTGGTACAACAAGTCAAGTCCCGGACATTTCCTATTTTCTGAATTTAGCAACAGTGTACATTTGATTGACCAAGTTTCCAAATTTGCCTTTCGAAAGCTGAATTCTACCCGTGACTTGTTGCTTGTTTCTGATCTTTGATTCCAGTTGGATTTCTGGCAGTTGAATGAAACTTGGGATAATCTTCCTTATAGATAGACCCCAATTTCCTTTCCAGGATAGATTGCAGTGACCATCTGCTATTGTTCGTTGCCATTTGATCTACAACAACCAAGAAAAGTAGATAAGTACTACTTCAAATTATTCATTTTGGACTTGTATTAAATAATCATGGCTCCCACTGTTTTAATCGAATTGACAACCCACAAAGTCAATTAGAAAATTTGAGATTTCCTAGTGAGATGAGATATTTATTTCAGATGAGGCTTCACGTCGCATGAGGGTGGGATGAGATGTACAAAGTGACTTATGCTTCTTAAGGTGAGCACGTTGGCCGATTGCACTTGGCAATGCCCCTTATTGAGACAATCTAGACATTTCATGTCCAACGAGGGTTGGATACAACATGAAACCCTAACCTCTTAATGTTGCCTCTAGAGTTCCATCATGTGGCCATCACATATGAAAAACTAGTCAAGTCTATCATAACCATTATGCCTATGGTCAACGAGTTTCCTTGCGAAGGCACGTCTAGGTTAAAACTGGATTGGGGAAACTATTGTCACAACGCACCTTCTAAAGATAAGTGGGTGTCTCCCACGAGGGTGGAAAATAGTGGACAACACCACTGATCGATAGCTTGACGAGGGCTACGAGTTAGAAGACTATCTTAGTCTTGATATTTTATTTGAGGGTTTTTGAGGTCTCATCCTCTTAGTTTTATCTTTTGTCCAACATTAGAGGCATGCAATCCTATAGTGATTACAATAAGATAAAACTCATCCAGGCATGCTTTAACAGATGTGGAAAGCAGTAAACAAGCGATGTGGTCATAGCCTAATCAACACATTGAACCATCACATGCCAAAGGATGTTCACTGATTGACCTAGGTGACAAGCCCCAACAAGATCTAACCTAGTTGTCACTAAGCTCCTTGTCCATGCACAGCTCTAAGGTCCTCCACTCTAAGGGATAGATCTCAAACCCTAGAAGCACTTCTAGGAAATCCCAGAAGCACCCCTATAGATTCGGCCAAACCCTCTTTGATGTGCCTTCATACATATTTTGCCACCATGTGAGGGTCACAAGTTTGCAAGCTCCAAAGAAGTTGGGCCAATTCCATAACTTCATGACGAATGCACCCCTTAATCTTCAATTTACAAAATAAAGAAAAAGAGTGGCACACAGGCCTTGCACAAAATACATCACAGGCATACAAGGGGCTTGACTATGACCACAACATGATGCACAATCATAAATATCTATCTTATGCTTTTCTATAAGCTCATGAAAAGCACAAATTTTGAATTTTAGTTTTTCATTAAAACATGTCTTTCTTCCTCAACCTCTTATCGCAAATCCATGGTTCTTTGTTTCTCTCAAAAGTCTACAAGTGGTATACTCATTCCCCTTCTTGCAATCCTTAATTTGTTAAGATTAGGTAATCACCTAGTCCATGCCCCATATAATCCAAACAAGTCACACATAGTAGGTCTATCCCACTATAAGAGGAGAAATTATTTCTTCCACATATGGGTCTATCCCAGTCATGTGAGGAAAGCGAAAAACCAATGGAAATCAAATATAAGTTATGAACGATAGACCTATAATTTTTCCTACTTAGAAAAACCCATGCGCATATCATAATTTTTGAAAATTTGAATGGCATGTGAGCATACAATCAAAGTATTAAACACAAGGGAGAAAATTGCATGCATGAGAGGGGCGGCTAGGTGTCTAAATATAAGCACAAGGGATCAAGAGGAATCGGCTAGGGTTGGATATAAGGGCAGCAATCATAGCTAGGGCATAGGAAAGATTCAAAGCACTTTCCATATGACTCTAACATCAAGCCATATACTCCTAGGCCTTGCCATGCAAGTCCATCTAGCCATATATGCCCCAACCATTAGCATATAGACAAGGTTTCCATCCAAGCATTTAGACCAAGTCAAAATGCGATGAGAGATTACCTAATATGGCTAAAGCAACAATCCTAATCCAATTAGAATTCTAGATGCACCAAGAGGCTGCCCATATGCGGCCAAGACTTACCATACAAGGTAAGTAATCCCTCATCATCCTAGACCAAGTCAAAAGGCAATTAGGATTTGCCTAATTAGGCATTAGGTGCCAATCCTAATCCCTTTAGGACTCTAATGTGCTAAGGGTGTGCGACTCTATAGGTTCTTCTAACGTTGGCATTGATGAACTAAGGTCATCAGAAGCAGTGAGTGGCACCTAGCAGTGTATCGCTGCTGCCCAAGTCTTTGGAATGGATATCGACATCGATATCCCCATCATCGCAACAGGGTATCGATGCATTATAGTCTCTTTGCCAAACTGATATCCGATTTGGACAAAGTGTGTCACCACTTTGTTTTCACCTAATCTCATGGCCATGACTAAATCAAACTTTCACCTGGGTATGGCTACACACTTTCAGACATGCATACATTGGGAGGCCAGTGGATATTAAGCTTCCCTCAGGAAGGGATAGATCCTCTATCTGTCAATTGATCTTCTCATATGTGTGGTGACATACTCAATGACAACCGTTATGGCCTTCCAACTATAGTGAGGTGTTAGGTTATATCAAAGCATGTCCCTAACTATATAAAAGAGTCAATGACCTCAAGTCAAGGGATCAATGCATATCCTGTCACTTGTGAGGTTAACTCATGACATCAAGTTAGAGCCGCACAGCGGGTCGGCCTAGTGTATCCACCACTGATATACCCATAAGCCTGTGTTAGCACCACTGACTGGGGACATGTGTTTGAGCACAGATACAATCTGTTTTCAGGGATATTATCATGCAAGTACATAATCGCAGATGTAAACATAGCATAATAACAACAATGCCAGAATGATATAAATATAAAATATTAGTGTTAAGTAGTATAAAAGATAGACTAACAATGGGTCCAAGGGCATATACACCAACAATAAACTCATGTCATCATAAGTAGTGAGTGGTACCTAGAAGTGCATCACTGCTACCCAAGTCTTCAGAATGGGTATCAACATCAACATCCCCATCATCGTAACAAAGTATGCATGCATTAGAATCCATTTGCCAAACTAATATCCAATTGGACAAAGTGTGTCACCACTTTGTTTATTCTAATATTATGTCATGACTAAATCAGGCTCTCACCTGGGTAAGGCCATACACTTTCAGTCATGCATCCATATAGGGTCTGTTGATATCAAGCTTCCCTTAGGAAGGGCCAAATCCTATGTTTTTCAATTGATCCTCTCATATGGGTTATGACATGCTCAATGACAACCGATATCACCTCTCAACTATAGTGAGGTGTCAAGTTGTATCAAAGTATGTCCCTAACCATATAGAAGGTTCAATGATCTCAAGTCAAGGGATCAATGCATCTTTTGTCACTTGTCAGGTTAACGCATGACACTAAGTTAGAGCCTCACAATGGGTCAGTCAAGTATATCCATCACTGATATACCCATATGTTTGCGTTTGCACCACATGCCAAACCAGCCCATATACTAGTCTTACATGTACCAGAGCTATCCCTTATCCACTCAAGTGCTTGACTAGGGATGCGTTGTATTTACACCACATTTTTGCCTATATTTTATATCATATTTTGGGCATATTTGCATGATTTTGTGCTTATTTTGATGCTTTTACTTCACTTGGCACGGAATCTTCACTCTTCATGGTTTTTATGAAAATGTAGGTAAAAACACCCAAAAATGAATGATTTCATGAGTTTTGAAGCCAAAGAATAATTCCTGAGGAGATTACGAGCTTACACGTCAAATTTGGAGCAAAAATGGTGAAGAAATCAGCATTCACGGCCTTGGCTATAATTATGGCTCAGCCGTAATTTTGATGTCGAGCGAAAGGCGAAAAAATGCCTAAGTGTTGGAATGTACAGAAACTTTCACGGGTGAAGCCGTGAATCCATCAGGGCCCATGAAACTTTCTGTGTACAAAAGGCTGTACACATAGAGACATTTGCGACCTCAGCCGTAAACTTGTTATGGACCGTGAAAATGTCCGCCCGACGAGTTTTTCACTCGATTCTCCACCGATTTGAACCAAACTTTGCAGAACCATTCCTTGATGGGTTCCAAACTAGTCTAACTATAAAAGATCATATTTTTCAATGGTTTAGAGAGCTTTTTTCGGACAAACACAATCAGTAGTGGCGACAAGGGCGAAAGTTGATTTCTGAGCAAAATTTTGGTGAGATTTTAGGCAAAAGCAACAATTGATCTTCTACTCTTCATCTCCAGATCAAGGGGAAGCAAGTTTTATTGTTGTCTTAGTGAATTCTTTGTGATTTTTTCTAGATCTATGCTTAGTCATCACTTAAACATGTATTTCCTTAAGAACATGAGTGAGTAGATCCTTGTTTCGGGATTAAGGGATTAGCCCGCTGACTTTTATGAATTAATCCTTATTCATACTCTTTTTATATGAATTTATTATCATGATTTGATTGAATTTGTATTCATTTCATATTTACCTTGGCCACATATAATTGCGCTCTAGACGTTGCGAGAAGGACCGAGAGGTGAATCACAACATCCGATCTATTTCAATTGAACCTTCGAATCCAATCACGAGAGTGGGTTGGATTCGTCTGAAGGATATAAACAGCTTTTCATATAACTTAATGGGTTTAGTTAGGTTAACTGTCACGAGAGTAGGGAGTTAACTTAATTAAATACCATATTACACTCCGAGAGGAGGTGATATGTACATTAGGAGAAGTTCCTTTCATGGATATTTTCCATTGTTTAAGTTATCTTTATAAGATTCAAAATAGTCAGTGTCGTGAAACCTAGAAATCCCGATTAAAAGCTGCTTTTGATTTGTTCGTGCTTAGAAGTTCATCATAACCACTCGTTTGTTTTGCCTAGATTTAAACAAGTCAAAGAGTCGGTACTTAACTATGTAATCCTTGTTGGGAACGATATCTTTTTATTACTTCGATAAATCGATGCACTTGCGGAAAGCATATCAAGTTTTTGGCACCGTTGCCGGGGATTACGGCTAGTTAATATTAATTCATTAGATAAGTTTGGAGACTAGGCACTTTTCTTTTTTTGTTTTAGTGTTAGTTTTTACTTTTCTTTTCTTTTTGACTACTATTTTATTTTCTGTTTTGACTTACACATTATATGCCCAAAAATTCTTGTGCAGGTACTTTAGTTCCAGCAGACCCAGAAATTGAGCGTACATTTCGCCTTCGAAGGAGATTGCAGTTTCAGACTCAGAAGATTTCTGAAGAAGGTGCAATGGCGGCTAACAACCAATCTTTGAGGGACTTCGCAGTAACAAACATACAAGGGTTTAATTCAAGCATAGTTCGACCCAATGTAGAAGCGAACAACTTTGAACTCAAACCAGCATTGATGACGATGATCGCTATAAGATGGTCCAGCAAAAGCAATTTGGGGGATCCCCAAATCAGGACCCTAATCTACATCTAGCTGTCTTTTTGGAATATTGTGATACTATTGAAGTTAATGGAGTTTCATCTGACGCTATAAGACTAAGATTATTCCCTTTTTCTCTCTGGGACCGTGCGAGAGCTTGGCTATATTCGCTACCAGAAGGATCTGTTACTATCTAGGACGAGCTTTCCAAAGCCTTTCTAAACAAATACTTCACACCTAGTAGGACTGTTCAGCTGTGCAACAGGATTACATGTTTTGCACAACAAGAGGGAGAATCACTGTATGACGCCTGGGATCGCTTCAAGGAGCTCCAGCGTATGTGCCCACACCATGGACTCCAAGCATGGGTTTTGAGCCACATCTTTTATAATGGATTGGATTATAACACCAAGTTAATGATGGACGCTGGGGCTAGAGGAATAATCATGATCAAAGGCGTGGAAGAGGCGATAGCTCTACTTGAGGATATGGCCATGAACCTTAACCACTGGTCGAGTGAGTGAGGTAATATTTTCACGGGATTTGGTAAGTACCATAATGATTCCTTGACATCTCTAGCGGCAAAGGTAGATTCATTGGCACAGAAGTTAGATTCTTTTTCCTTTCCCTCAGTTGCCGTTAATACATTTTGCTATGAAGTGTGTGGTGTAACAGGGCACGATTCATCTCAAGAAAATCTTAATCAGGAGCAAGTTAATGCCTTGGGGAATTTCAATTAGAGACTAGTGAATGACTCACATTCTGCAACCTACAATCTAGGATGGAGGAACCACGCCAACTTGTCCTACAAGAACAATCAAGGGCAAGCTCCTCCTCAGTATCCTTAGCAGAATAATAGGCCACCACCGGGCTTTCAATTAAGACAATATGGACAGCCCTAGAAGTCAAACATGGAGACCATGCTAGAAGGATTTTTCATGAAATAGCAGAAGAGCATTGATGATCTTGCTGATGCAGTCAAGCAGCTGACATCTCGTGTGGATGCTTTGGCAACCCACAACAAGATGTTAGAGAATCAGATTGCCCAGCAAGCGAGTTCTACTAGTAGACCCACAGGGAGACTTCCGGAACAACCTAAGATGGATCCAAGAGAGCATTGTAATGCAGTCACTATAGTGAGTGGCAAAAACAATGACTCACCTGGAGAATCTATCGAGGGTTCTATGGACAAACTTGAGGACATTACTCCTGAATTATAAAACAATGTGGAGAAAGGGGAGGAGTTGAAATATGTAGGTCTGCCTGCATATGTTCCATAGAAATATGATATCAGAGAGTCTGAGGTGAAAGGCGAGCAGGTAAGTATGGACATAGAAATAACAAAGGTAAGAGATCCTGGAGATATTTCAATTCTCTGCCAAGTTAGTAAGTTTTTTTGTTGAGAATGATTTATGTGACTTAGGATCGAGTGTTAATTTGATGCCTTCATATATGATTGAGAAAGTAGGTAGTGGAGAATTTAAACCTACTAGAACTTGCCTTCAATTTGCTAACGGATTTATTCAGCAACCTCTAGGAATTTTAGAAATTGTGGCTGTTAAAATTGATAAGTTTTATATCTTGACTGATTTCATGATTATTAAAATGGAAGAAGGCATTAAATCACATATTATTCTAGGTAGACCATTTTTGGCAAGTACAGGAGCTATAATTGATATGCTGCATGAGAAGCTAACGTTGAATTTAAATGATAGCAAATTGGTTTATGATTTTTCTTTGAGGGCTAAGAAGCTTTATTTTGTAGGTTCCCATCAATCCCTTGAAGTAAAGGAGGATAAATTCGATGAAGGAAATATTTTTGAAATCGATAGACATCCCCTATAATATCGGGTAAAGCATGAGAGGGACAAGAAGAAGAAAGATGGAACATGAGAGTTATCACAAACTTTAAAGCTAATGTTGGGAAACCCCGGGGATATTTTACAAAATTTCAGAGATGTAAATACATTGCGCAGCGGAAGAATACCCCCCGAAACAGGCCAGTCCCAAAAACCCAGTGAAGATCGCATGCGAGGGAATCGACACGATGAGATAGAAAATACCTTATGAGCGATGAGAGGCTGATGTCGTAGTAGGCGCCCAAGCGTGCGCCCTCTGCAGTCTCACACACACGGATCACCTCGAGTCCTCTTCTTCCACGCCCGGTGCTCGCCTCGGGAAGAAGATCCAAGCCTTAGGTCACCTTCTTCTCAACTTGCACCACCTCCAAGGTATATGCGCCAATGTTGAAGAAGGAAGAGGGAGATGCCACCAAGCACAAGTCACACTTGCACCACCTTCAATAGAAGAAGCGCCAAGGATGAAGAAGAAGAAGTGCTTGTGGCTTGGTTGATGAAGAGATGCGCCAACTCCTCTTGATCCTCCTACTCTCGCCCCTCCTCTTGTTCTCACGCCTTCAATAAGTTGTGTCACATGAGAGGGGGCGGCTAGGGCTCATTATATAGAGCAAGGGGCGGTTAGAGTAGTAGCTAGGAGAAGAAGTAGGAATAGGATTATTTTAATAATTTAATTAAGTCCTAATCCAATTAGGATTCTAATTAATCATTTAAATAATCAAGTCCTAATCCAATTAGGACTCTAATTAATAATTTAAATAATCAGCCATATTAAATAGGACTCCATACAATTATTTAAATTAATTAATTAAATAACCCACAAATAATTAATATCAACTTATATTAACCATATGTGCCATAGGCGCCAACCCTAGTCTAACTAGGGTTAACCATGCGCCTACAAATCCTTCTCCTTAAGCCCAGTAAGCCCAAAATTCTCAATGGGCCCAGCCTAATGTCCATTATGCTTATTGACCAAGCCCTTGGATCCAATCCAATTTAACCCGAGGTCAAACTGGGCTAACCATGGTTAATATGTCGTAAATGGAAGTTGGCTCCAATAAATCTCTTCCATCTCATCAGGCCCATTGGCACTGATGGAATCTCCAAAATAGATCTGAGTTATCCAATAACTCGATCATAATGCTTCTCGATCAATACGAGAACACGAGTATCAAGGTGTGCGACCCTGTAGGTTCCTCTAACATTGGCAGTGCTGACCTAAGGTCATCACAAGCAGTGAGTGACACCTAGCAGTGCATCACTGCTACCCAAGTCATCGGAATGGATATCGACATCGAGATCCCCATTATCGCAAGTAGGTACCAATGCATTACAGTCTCTTTGCCGTACTGATATCCGATTGGATAAGTGTGTCACCACTTGTTTTTCATCCAATCTCATGGCTATGACTAAATCAGGTCTAACCTGGGTATGGCCATACACTTTCAGTCATAGATCCATAGAGGAGCTCCAT
>JANTFE010003514.1:13774-26185 GCA_027562315.1 Costus pulverulentus | reverse complement strand
GCATAAAACTCTAACACAAGTTAATGCAAGATACTAAAAACGATCAAAGGCAAGAATCACTTGAGTAAAATAACCATAGCCAAAATATATTGATGTGAGAAAAGTTATATAATCATTTAAGTATCAAGAGAATTACACCCCCATGTCCCTAGGGAAAATTAAGCTAGCATGGAGGAATAATTACGACTACACATGGTTTTTGTATGATCAAATAGAGTAAAGAGGGAGTAAGGGTTACAAAATAGGGTTGCAGTTCAACCACAGCCCGAAATTGCTTTGGCAGTTGTGATGAACAGTGCCACGACCACGTTTTTTATGATTCCTCCCTTGATCGATCTCTTCTTGATCTGAAACTTCTGTGGCATCTTATTCTTCCTCAGGCGAAGCTTCCTTTCATAAATGGTGGCCGGAGGTGGTCTGTTCAGTGAACGGCGGCAAGACCTAGCGCGGCGGCGATTCTCCCAAATTCTCTTCAAATCCTTGTTAAAAATTGTTCCTTTTACTTCTTGTCCTTCCCTCCCTTAAGGATGAGTCCACCCCTTCTTTCAGATCTAGACAAATACGACACTGTGTAGATGTACACGGCAGTGCCGTATTTCTTTCAGTGAAATCTGGTTAGAAAGCACGACACCGTGCATTCTCCTATGGCAGTGCCGTATTTGTGCTAAAACTTCTCTTGTCAAAATTGGTGGAAAATACGGTACTGTGAAAGATTCGAGGAGAAATACGGTAGTGTCGTATTTGTGTTGGAGCTTTCTGTTCTGGACTGTCATAAAATACGGTACCGTGTAGATGTACACGGTGGTGCCATATTCTCCCTCAAGTTTTCGGGTGGAAATCTCCCCAAAATATGGTACCGTGAAGGTTTCGGGGCAAAATACGATAGTGCCGTATGTATATCTGGTTAAACGCGCCACAATACGGTACCGTGCAGATGTACATGACAGTGCTGTATTTTTTCTAGGAGCATCCTTTTGACTTGAAATTTGATGGGTAGACCCCTCTTCATGGTTGGAACTCATTCATGCATCTGAATTGCTTGAAAACCAGCGAAATTGATGCCTTTTTGCTTGAAATTGATCAAAAACCAAAGATGGTGTAGATTCCGAAGCTTTTGGCAAAAAAGGTATAAAAATAAAGCAAGGGAATAAGATTATGGCTCAAAAGACTACTAAATAGGTATGAAAAACACTATGAAATTTAGAGTCATCAAAATGTAGGTAAAAACACCCAAAAATGAAGGATTTCACGAGTTTTGAAGCCAAAGCATGATTCCTGAGGAGATTACAAGCTTACATGTCGAATTTGGAGCGAAAATGGTGAAGAAATTAATATTCACGGCCTTGGCCGTAATTATGGCTCAGTCGTAATTTTGATGTCGAGCGAAAGGCAAAAAAACAGCTAAGTGTTTGAATGTACAGAAACTTTCACGGGTGAAGTCGTGAATCTATCATGGCCCGTGAAACTTTCTGTGTACAAAAGGCTGTACACACAGAGACTTTTACGACATCAGCTATAAACTTGTTACGGACCGTGAAAATGTCCGCCCGACGAGTTTTTCACTCGATTCTCCACTAATTCGAACCAGATTTGAACCAAACTTTGCAGAACTATTCCTTGATGGGTTCCAAACGGGTCTAACTATAGAAGATCAGATTTTTCAAAGGTTTAGAGAGCTTTTTTTAGATGAACACAATCAGCGGCGGCGAAAAGGGTGAAAGTTGATTTCCGAGCAAAATTTTGACGAGATTTCACACAAAAGCAACGATTGATCTTCTACTCTTCATCTCTAGATCGAGGGGAAGCGAGTTTTATTGTTGTCTTAGTGAATTCTTTGCGATTTTTACTAGATCTATGCTTATTCATCACTTAAACATGTATTTCCTTAAGAACATGAATGAGTAGATCCTTGTTTCGGGATTAATGGCTTAGCCCGCTGACTTTTATGAATTAATCCTTATTCATACTCTTTTTATATAAATTTATTATCATGATTTGATTGATGTTGTATTCATTTTGTAATTTACCTTGGCCACGTATAATTGCGCTTTAGACGTTGCGAGAATCACCGAGAGGTGAATCGCAACGTCCGATCTATTTCAATTGAACCTTCAAATCCAATCACGAGAGTAGGTTCGATTCGTCTGAAGGATATAAACAGCTTTTCATAGAACTTAATGGGTTTAGTTAGGTTAACTGTCATGAGAGTAGGGAGTTAACTTAATTAAATACCGTATTACACTCCGAGAGGAGGTGATATGTACATTAGGAGAAGTTCCTTTCATGATAGATATTCTCTATTGATTGAGTTATCTTTATAAGATTCAAAACAGTCAGTGTGGTGAAACCTATAAATCCCGATTCTCTTAGAACTTGAATCCTCTGAAAAGCTACTTTTGATTTGTTCATGCTTAGAAGTTCATCATAACCACTCGTTTGTTTTGCCTAGATTTAAACAAGTCGAAGAGTCGGTACTTAACTACGTAATCCTCATTGGGAACAATATCTTTTTATTACTTCGATAATTCCGTGCACTTGCGGAAAGCTATCAACTGGGGACATATGTTTAGGCCCAGTTGAAATCTGTCTCCGGGGACATTATCATGCAAATGCACAAAAGACGCAGATGTAAACATAGCATAATAATGACAATGTCAGAATGATATATATAAAATATCAGTGTCAAGTAGTACAATAGATGGACCAACAACAGGTCTTAGGGCATAAACACCAACAACACTATTGTGATACCTATGGAGAAATAGCCTAGTAAGGAACCACGATCTCACTAAAGATCCAAGCATGTACTATGATGATATCACCTTATCAGAGAGATAGTAGATAGAGGTGATATACACATATGTAAAGTAGACACATATAATAATTTGGCAGAACCACTAACTAAGCCTCTGGCACAGTAGAAACTTGAAAGTCATACTAGAGACATGAGATTGAAATATCTCAATAATATTTGATCTTAGTGTAAATGAGAGTTTGTTATTGTGCATGCCCAAAAGACCAAATGTACTATTGAAGTAGGGGATGATTATATGGGTTAAAACCTAAGATCGTCTCTAGGTATGGATCTCAAAACATCAAGAAAACTAGGGCATGCGGTTCAATGAAATAGCAAGGAAAGACACAACAAGGAAAGGAGAAGTGATGTGGGCTGAAATCACAAAACATGCAAACAACGATTTTTTTTGAAAATTTTGTAATAATAATACTATGAAAACCGAAGTTACTCTAACGGATTTGAAAATAGATGTTTTTGTAGTTTTATAATAGGAAAACTGAATTACTCTACTTGCTGAAATAAAATGTAGAATTAAATTACTGAATTTTAAAGGAGACTTAGAGTGGACCCCTTGAGAATAGAAGGGGTCACCTTCCCGTTCTTCGCCGGTCCTACTCTAATGGAAGGTGTCGGTTACACATAGGCATTCTAGCAATCCCACACAGGCGTGGGTGAGTTAAGCAATAGTTATAAGGCTTTTACAAAGACAAAGTGCAAGAGGGAGGTTAAGCCTCCAAGTTCTCTTGCCTAGACAATAAGTAGGACTAACTAAAATATGGAGGCGTGGAGAAGAGAGGGCTTGCGCCCAAAGGGGCCTTCAAACTCCAAGCGCCTTCTTTCCTACAAAAGTCAAACAAAGTGTAGATCTCTAAACTTGTAAAGCAGGAAGGAACAAAGTTGCAAGAGGGAGAACACTTATCTTAGAAAAGCTCCTTCAAAAAGGTGGCCTCAACATCAAGGGCGCCTTCAAGTTGAGTCTCGGCCACAAGGAAGTTCTTCATCACTTGTTGCTGGGAGGGGAAGCCTCGGTTTGCAACTTGGAAGGGATGAAGGTCTCGGCTAGGTGAGGAGATGGTGGATGCGAATAGAGGAGAAGAGAAAACTTGGTGACACAAGCACCGAGAGTTGATTTGCTAGGCAACTAATAGACAATTTCTCAATCAAAATCAAGATGCGACATATGCCATGAAGGCTACAATAAATAGGCAAAACATCTAGGGGTTACAAGAGTCTTTTCTCCCCTAGGCGCATAAGCAAGATAAGTAAGAAAATTTTCAGCATTAAAACACAAAGGGGAACATGGAATAGGCGTAAATGCTCTTGGTTGTCTTTCCAATTGTGGCCGGCTCCTCCATGGTAAGTTTTTGAATGTTTCTTGACTCCAAAGGCTGGCGCAAAGGCTGAGGACAGGAAAGGAGCGGTTGGCTCTTGATGAGGCTTCCATTTGTGGAGAGGAATTCGAATTCCTTCCCCTAATGTTGAGCGCCAAGTCATGATTCCTTCAATTTAGGAGAGATTTGTGCATCTTGTCTTGGTGGCTGATTTCCTTGTGATGTGGGCGCCCAAGGTTTGATTTGGCAAGGGAGTTGAGGATTGATGAAGCCCCTTTAACTCAAGTCTTCAAGTGGAAGGGCTGAACCATGTTGAAGCTGAATTTCCTTCTTTGGAGCTGTCTAGGTGAGTGAGTGGTGAGCTGGATTTTCAGAGTTGTTTTGAGCTATTTCTCCACCCGCAGGGTTAGTTACCAGGACAAATATACTACCCTAAATGCACTAGAAACTACATGGCATTTTATTGGAGGTAAAACACTTATTCTACCAAAGCAAATTGCAAGTGTGCAAATAAGGAAAGTGCTATGCTTCTACCCTATCATGATGCGATGCAATGCAAGAAAGAAATGTAGGACCCTAAGAAGAAAACCCATACTTGAGAGGTTTCCTCCGCACCCTAGTAGACCTCCGAGGAGCTGGTCTTGGTCCCCCATCAAGAAGAGGGTAGAAGTCACCTTGTGGTCCCTTTTAGGGAAAGGGGCCTTAACCCCTTTCTTTGTCCTCGCTCCATAATCTTGTCGACGAGGCTTAGAATAGGGTTATTAAACGTCCTGCATTCAAATCAAATGAACAAGGGGAGGACGAAATACAAGTGTCCCCAAACTCCCCTTAAACTATGACAAAGATGATCCTTAGGGGGGTCTTGTTCAAGTCTTCATCTTCTACACTTTAGCTTGGCGTTGAAGATGATGAAAGATCAGCATGTTGATGGCATCCACACACAAAGAACTTCAAGGAGAGAAAGAAGGCTTTGGTGGAGAAGAAGAAGAGAAAGAGGAAGAAGCTCTTGGTTGCAAGAAGAAGAGAAGGGGAAGAGGAGGTATTATCGTTTGGAGTCCACCAAACCTAACAAGCATCACACTCAAACATTATTTTCTTTCAAAGACAATAGACTAAAGTGCAATGTGAATAATACAAGCCCTTAAATCCCCTCTTTCTCTCAACATTTACTTCTCTTTGAGTTTACAAAACGGCCCCTATGTGAGATCTTCAATCAATGGTGGATAATGGTTGAGTTTTGAATGAATGGCATGGATTCCTTTTCTTCCTCGGCGTCTTTGATGATTGAGACAGATGCTTGAACGAATTGGCTGCATGCAAGGGTGCATGCAAGCCTTCATTAATGCTATTGGAAATTGAATGTGCATGCCTCTTCCATTGGTGGAGTGAAGAGGTGTCTTGAAGCTTATTGGTGGAATGTGAAGGTGGTTTTGACTTGTTTGAATTTGAAGTTGGTTCCTTGTTGACTCTTGACCTGATTTGGGCGCCCATGCCATCTAAGCATGATGAGGTGGCGTCCATGTGTCATGAAGGTGGTTTAATGCTTTGGGAGGAGGCGCCAATAAGTGTGCAAACCTTGATGGATGGTGGATGTTGTCTTTCCTTTGAGGAGCTTTGATGGAGGGCTGATCTTGAGGGTTTTTCTTGATGTGTGGTGGATCTTGGATCACCCTTGATGATGGAGGGCTGATATTACACATTTTGAGAAAGAAGAGGCGGCTTGTAGTGAATTACAAGTGTAAGCAACCCTAGGCTAAAACAACCTACTACGTCATCTAGGAAATTAAAAACACTCAAAAAGAAAATAAAACCCTAGGCTACTCCTACTCTAAGGCAAGAACGTGAAAATAAAGACAAGCATAATTAAACCCCGAAGATGCTTCTACATCAGCTTTCTCGGGGGCAAAAGAATTCTTCTCCGAAGAATTAAAAGTGAGGTCCAAGATTGTAGCTTTTGGTGGCCAACCCAAGGTACAAAGATCATCTCGGTTAGGGAAACCTATGTGATCTTTGCTATAGAGTTATAGTTTTAGGGGCCACACCAATGTATGAAGATTGTCTTCAGCCTTCTTTATGTCATCATTCCTGCCAATAAGATAAAGGTTTTTGAAAGCTATTATTTTCTCACATGCCACAAGAATATATGATTTGAAAATATGATAATTGAATGCAATAGCTTTGAATGAGAAGCATGGCAGGTATGAGCAAGGAATCACAGGCATTGATGTTCTTTGTAAATTATGATTTGGAAGAATTAAGCCAATATCACATTCATGAGCAATTTTGCTATTTAGTTTTTCATTTAAAGCAAATGATGATGTCATGTGAAGCATATGCATTGTCATGGTATGATCAACAAAGATTTCAAATTTGAAAGTATTATAGCAAAATACCTTATACATCATAGGGTAGTCCTTACTTGGGGAAAATGTGTCCATTAAAGTTTGATTAAGGGTGGGTGGTTTAGGAAAAAGTTCAATGTTGGATTCCCTTGGTATGATTGGAAGTGTTGTCAAGTCAAGAGTGGGAATGGGTTGGGTTGATTCTAGTGGTGATGGTTTCAAGGTTGGTGATTCAAGGGATAGGTCACTAGAGGGTTCGGTAATGATTTGGTCATTAGGAGATTTATGTTCAGCTTGCCCCACTTTCTCAAGATTTTCAATTGGGCCAAGTTTAGGAAGGGGGGTGGGGTATTTCTAAGTATAGAGATTTTGGGTGCTCGAGTCTAGGCCCTAAGAGTGAAGATAGTGATGAGGATCCTAGCAAGTACCGATGGCAAACTATGGGTTTAGGAGGGATCAAGTTATGGTTTAGCTCACTAAATGTATTCAAGTGGGGAGTTTTGATTTGGTCAATCACAAGAACCTCCACTTCATACTCTTTTATAGGCTCAGAAATAATGCCAAGGGCTTGAGAATTTTCTAAAAGTTGAGTTCCCTTAATGTCCTCATGGTCAATCTCTATTTCTTGAGTTTCATCCTTACTAATATAATTGGGATCATAGATGTTGGCATCTCTCTTCTTTTTTTTTCTCAATTTCCTGGGCCACTAGGTTCATGAATTGTTGACACAGATCTTTCATCTCTATAATTTGCTCACTTTGCTTTTCAATGTGCTTTTCAATTTGCCTAGTCCAATTGTCAAAGGTACCATTGGTGTTAACTTGTGTTAGTTTTTCATCCTTAGGGTAGATTGTGTGTTCCAAACCTTTATGTATAAAGCTATAGAACCAATGTTTGCTAAAATAATATCCTTGATAATCATCAATGAATTCTTTCCCTAATAAGATGTCAAATCCTTCTAAACTCATCACATCAGACCAAATTTCAGTTTTGATATTGCCTAATTGCATAGGAACTAAGCACTGAAAGTCAAATAAACTAATTCTCAAATCATCCCAAGTTATGCAATAAGGGTTAGGATGTTTTTATATGGTGAGGCCAAATCGTTCAAGAGCTTTACTGGATATAACATTATACTTGACTTGATGATCAATAACAGTTTTACTATGGTATCCATTGCACAAGGTGTATATTGTGAATAAACTAGGCCTATGGGTGATTATTTTATAACCCCTATCAATAATAAGTTCTCTTTTAGCTATTAAGTCCCTTTGATGAAAGTGACACACCATGTTAAACAAGAAAAATAATAAGCTGGAAATGGCCTAAACAAGTGATAGTGCACAACAATAAACAACACTCATATAAGTTGCACAATCAAGCTTTGTAAGTATGTTATCACCAATGAAAACTAGAAACTAGCAAGCTTAGAGCTTCTAATCAGAATACCAACATGAGTAATTCACAAATCCAATAAGAGCAAAATACCAAAGAAAGTTTTCAGCATACAATTGACAAAACAGAAGTTTAGACTAGCTTAGCAACACAAGCAATTTTGATGAAAACCCTAGTTTGATGTTTGACTTCTAGCAATGCTATAGGATTTCCAAAATGAGTTTTAGCACATCCAAACACAGCGAGAAACTCCTCAGTCAAAGGTGAAAACTCAGTGTAAAATAGAAAACAAATCCCAACACAATGGAAAAGATAAAGGTCAAGCAAGTAGGCTCAATCATCCTACTTGAAGCCTACATGCAATCTCTTCTTGCCAAGAGTTATATCTATTGTTTTAGATCACTCTTAGCCCACTTGGCCCTTACCTAAGTGCTCCCTTATTAGTTTAAGTTTCCCCTAAGTTTCGGCCAAAGTTTTCCAACACAAATTCAAGTAGCAAACCAAGAAAGACAACACAATGCAAGAAATTTCAAGGTTTGAATGAGGGGATCACCTATTGTTTTAGGTGTTTCCAAATTCAATTCAAAATACCAAATCATAAAGTGGCAAGCTGATATTCTTCATCATCAGAGTTCATTAAAGAGCAATCCAACAAGTCTCGGCCAAGAAAATTAAAGTAACATAAATCTCATGTAGCAACAAAGAGAACCACTAAATCCAAGAGATCAAGAGATGTCCAAGGCTTGGGTATGGATGCCACATACTTGTTTAGATGGTTCCACACTTAAGCTGACTCATAAGGTCATAAAACATTTCAGCAAGATCTTTCAAACAAGTCATGGTTCAATCAAAAACAAGGTCCAAGCAAGAAATCCAACCCATGGTTCTTCCAAGAGTGCAATCCTTCAAGTAGAGGAGGCTATCTATGTGCTTAGTTCGTTCCTTTACTTGTATGGATGAGAGGCTTACGAAAATTTCCGAGAATCACACCTTAAAACCAATCACTTTTGATAGAAAACAGCTCCAATAGAATACATCTAACATAGGTCGCACAAAGGTCAAATGAGACATCAACATAAAGAACACTTCAAGAGATTGACTACCCATTGATTTGGCAACCCCTCTCTCAAGTGTAGATCAATAAAATCAGAAAATCACAGCAAGTTTAAAAGCATTTTATGCTCGAAAAACATTTCAACTAGTGGGTATCAAAGGGAGAAAACCGAAACTCAAAACATCAAGTAACAAGAAACACAACAAAGAGATTAGTCTACCTTTTGATTAGGTAACTCCTCTCTCAAGTTATCGTCATTTTTCTCACAAAAATTTTCGAAAATCCACAACACATATTAAATATGATTCTGATCAGAAAACTTATCCAGAGTAGAGCACAAAAATAGGGAACACCTTCAGGGCCGAAAATCACAAACAACACAATAAGCATGTAACCCTAACATACACTTGAGCACCTAGAGTTTGCTCTGATACCACTGAAGTAGGGGATGATTATATGGGTTAAAACATAAGATCATCTCTAGGTATGGAGCTCAAAACATCAAGAAAACTAGGGCATGCGGTTCTATGAAATAGCAAGTAAAGACACAACAAGGAAAGGAGAAGAGGGTAGAAGTCACCTTGTGGCCCCTTTTAGGGAAAGGGGCCTTAACCCCTTTCTTTGTCCTCACTCTCGAATCTTGTCGACGAGGCTTAGAATAGGTTTATTAAACGTCCTACATTCAAATCAAATGAACAAGGGGAGGACAAAATACAAGTGCCCCCAAACTCCCCTTAAAATATGACAAAGATGATCCTTAGGGGGGTCTTGTTCAAGTCTTCATCTTCTCCACTTTAGCTTGGCGTTGAAGATGATGAAAGATCAGCATGTTGATGGCGTCCACACACAAAGAACTTCAAGGAGAGAAAGAGGGCTTTGGTGGAGAAGAAGAAGAGAAAGAGGAAGAAGCTCTCGGTTGCAAGAAGAAGAGAAGGGGAAGAGGAGGTATTCTCGTTTGGAGTCCACCAAACCTAACAAGCATAACATAATTTTCTTTCAAAGACAATAGACTAAAGTACAATGTGAATAATACAAGCCCTTAAATCCCCTCTTTCTATCAACGTTTACTTCTCTTTGAGTTTACAAAACAGCCCCTCTGTGAGATCTTCAATCAATGGTGGATAATGGTTGAGTTTTGAATGAATGGCATGGATTCCTTTTCTTCCTTGGCGTCTTTGATGATTGAGGGAGATGCTTGAACGAATTGGCTGCATGCAAGGGTGCATGCAAGCCTTCATTAATGCTCTTGGAGATTGAATGTGCATGCCTCTTCCATTGGTGGAGTGAAGAGGTGTCTTGAAGCTTATTGGTGGAATGTGGAGGTGGTTTAGACTTGTTTGAATTTGAAGTTGGTTCCTTGTTGACTCTTGACCTGATTTGGGCGCCCATGCCATCTAAGCATGATGAGGTGGCATCCATGTGTCATGAAGGTGGTTTAATGCTTTGGGAGGTGGTGCCAATAAGTGTGCAAACCTTGATGGATGGTGGATGTTGTCTTTCCTTTGAGGAGCTTTGATGGAGGGCTGATCTTGTGGGTTTTTCTTGACGTGTGGTGAATCTTGGATCACCCTTGATGATGGAGGGCTGATATTACACATTTTAAGAAAGAAGAGGCGGCTTGTAGTGAATTACAGGTGTAAGCAACCCTAGGCTAAAACAACCTACTACATCATCTAGGAAATTAAAAACACTCGAAAAGAAAATAAAACCCTAGGCTACTCCTATTCTAAGGCAAGAACATGAAAGTAAAGTCAAGCATAATTAAACCCCGAAGATGCTCCTGCATCAACTATGTTATATTCATTCATTGAATAAAGCCAGTTGTCGTTATCATGTTGATCTCTATATCTGCGTTGAAGTATTGGATAACATGATAATATCCCTAGAGATTGATTTCACTCAATCTCATAAATGAGTCCCTGGTCAAAGTACCTAGGTGGATAAGAGACAACCTTGGTATATGTGAGACTAGTATGTGGGCTAGTTGGATGCTGAGCATTAACACAAACACATAGGTGTATCAAGCAAGATGCACTAGACCGACCCACCATGAAACTATGACTTGGTGTCAAAAGTCAAGGCTCACAAGTGACAAAAGATGCTATAGTCCTTAGACTTGAGGTCATCGACACTTACATAAGATAAGTGATATACTTTGATACAACCTAATACTTATACATTACTGGGAGCTATAACGGCTGTCATTGGGGTATGCCATAAGTCATATGTGAAGTACAACCAACAGAGGATTTGCCCCTTTCTTCCATAAGGAGTTTGATAATCTAGCATCCCTCTATGGGTGTTTGACTAAGAGTGTATGGCCATAACTAGGAGATTAGATTTGTGTTTTAGTCACCCCACATGATTGGAATAGCAAGTGTGGCACACTTGTCCATTCTAGGATTATCAGAAAGCAAAGGGATTGTATTGCACCTATGGAAATTTTGTTACGGCTTAGGCATTGTTGGCTGACAACATATTCCTATAACTTGGGTAGCAGTGAAGCTTTGCTAGTGGCCACTTATTGGCTGTGATGATATTTTCGATTCATCACTGCCAACATCATATGGGACCTACAGGGTTGCACAAATAGACACTTGGTGATCACTTTATATCTGGGAAACTTGGAACAAATTATGGATGAACTCAAGTCCATTTGGATAATTGGAGATACCAGATTAGAGCAGGATGGAATAGACGATTCATATGAGTCAATCTGTAAGAAGAATGGGGCAAGGCACCCACTCCCATGATCTAGAGAAGCTAATTGGGCTTCAGGTCCAATAAGGGACAAGCTATAGGACCTAGGACGCCTATGAGACTTGTATAGGAGGCCGAGTGCATGGATTAGTTCTAGATGAAGCTCATTGGGCTCTAAGCCCAATGAGGGATGAAACAAGAGGTGCCATAAGTGCATGGGTCCAACAAGAGAGGCATAAGAGAATAGATCTATTGGGAAACCTCGGGGATTTTAAAATTTTAATACAAGTACAGCAAAAGCAAATCCCCGAAATAGGTCGATCCTAAAAACCCAATAGATTGATGCTTGCAAGGGGTTCGACATGATGAGAGGAGAAAGTACCTAAGAGCAAGATGGAGCAATGCCGATATAGGCGCCCAAGCACGCGCCCTCTGCTATCTCACACACAACGGATCCTTGAGTCCTCTTCTTCCATGCCCTATGCCAGCCTCAGAAACAAGATCCAAGCCATAGAGAGTTCTTCACTTCACTTGCGCCACCTTCTAGGGAAGTTGCGCCAAGGAGGAAGAAGGATGAAGAGAAGCCGCCCAGCACTTGAGCTTCTTGCACCATGAGGAGATGGAGAAGAGGAGGCTTGCGGCTGTGGATGGAAGAGATGCACCAAGGCCTTTTGCCCTCACCCTTATGTTGGTGTATATGCCCTAGGACCTAGCTTTGGTCAACTTATGTACTACTTGACATTGATATTTATATATCATTCTGGCATTGTCGTTATCATTGTCTGTCTACAC
>JANTFE010003488.1:3660-15027 GCA_027562315.1 Costus pulverulentus | reverse complement strand
AACAAACTGAATAACAACCATTGCCTTTATAAACATAAGAGTTTATACATGATACTGATAGAATCCCAAGGCCTCAAACATTAGCCTTAAGGGCATACCCCAACAAGCCTTGGGTAGATAACATGGATGGATACTACCATAGAGGAAATGATAGCTATGTCTTGCGGGTCTTCAAGCCACAACTACACATTAGGAGGCCCAAGCCTAGAACCCCCAAGGTAGACACCTTACCTAAGGAAACTATAGAGCCTAGTCTACCTAAACCATCCCCTGTTAACATACCCTTAATTGAGCCTAATGAACATATCATCAAAGACCAACAGCCCACTCTAGGATCCACTAGGTTGCCATCAATATTAGGAGACAAACTTGAACCTAGACCCAAACATGAACTAGAAAGTGAACAAATCCCACTCTCCAAACCTCCCCAGCCCAAACCTGAGTATAGTATTGAGTCCAGTCATGAGAATATTAGTGGGACACAACTTCAAGAACCTTCTACCCCTAAGTTTGAAGTGGACACCCTTGTCATTGACCAGGTCAAATTTTCCCAACCAAGTAAGACTAGTGGGCTGAACCATAGGGTAACTCCTTTACGACCTATAACATGTCATTGGTATCCACTGAGATCATCTTTAATGCCATCTCTTTTAGGGCCTGGATCCGAGTACCCACTCTCCCCATCTTCAGAAAATTCTCAGCCACCTCCTAAACCTGACCCAATTAGAACTCTTGGCAAAATCGTAGAGGATGAGTTAGATCAAGCTGAACTTAAATCGCCTCTTACTCAAATGAGCACCGAACCCTCTAGTGATATATCCTTAGAACCTTCATTCTTGGAATTAAATACTAAACCTCAATTGACAACACCCTTGGCTCTATCCCAACCCATCTCTAAGCTTGAGAAGATTAAGAAGACTACATTGTTGGCATTAGCGGTTATTGATAGGGATCCTTACAATCTGAACCAAAGGGCAACCATAGAAGTTCATGAAGAAGTGTTTGATCCAATAATAGTCCTAGCACCATACCTAGATCCATTTTTACACATGCCACCACATGCAATAAGCCCATTCCTAGGTGACTTTCTTACTAGAACTAAAGACTACCCACTAAACCCCACACCCCTTAGTCAAATTGGACTCTTGACTCCATGCTCTCTCTTAGGAAGGTCCCAGGTCATACAATTCGCTCCTACGCTAACTGAAATTTTTGGGAATGAAACTAGGAAACAATTACATGACACCTCTCAATGCTTGACCCGTTACTAGGATGATTTAAAATTCGAACCTTGCTTTGATAAAACCATGACCATACATATGCTCCACATGGAATCATCCTTTGCTCTAAATGAAAGGTTACATGGTAAGGATGTTCATAAGGCTAAAGTTGATTTCATTATTCCAAATGACCATGGCTACCCATTGACCCAATACAATAAATATTTGACATGGTATTATCTTACTGGGAGGTCCCATGATATCATTTTAGTTGCTTCAATTAATGCTCCAAAAATGCCTTTGCTTTGTGAGGACATGTATCTTAATGATTTGATTATTCCACAAGAATATTTGAGTAAATTAGATCTTTGCTTGCAATATGATTTTATCTTTGATGCAGCCACAGTTCCAATAGAGTACCCACCAAAGAATGGTATGAAAATATCTCTTTGTACTCTCTCATTTAAAGCTTATACATCTGCCCTTACATTTTCTTATCATATTTTCAAATCATATATGCCCCATACACACAAAAAAACATGTACTTTCAAATATTTGTATTTTAATTGCAGGGTTGAAGATGCTACAAAGGCTGATGACAACTTGCACACATTAGGATGGCCACCGGACCACAATGGAGCTTCAACTTTAATTCTCCAAAGGAGAATTCTACAACCCCCCGGAAAACTGATGTAGGGACCGGGAACCGAGATGATCTACACACCCTTGGCTTACCACCGGAACCTCCACATGTTTCACTTTTAATTCTCCAGAGGAGAATTCTCAAAGGGGGAGATAGCTGATGTAGGGACATCTCCAAGGATCTCCAAGGATTTAATTATGTTTGATGTTATTTTGAAAACTTGTTGCATTTTGATATTTTGAGATTATATGTTGCAACATTATTTTTAAGTTCCGCACTTGTTCTTGTAGTTAGGACCTAGCCTAGGGTTTATTTTAAAGTCTTTATTTTCCTTTTGTAGTGAATGTAATAGGTTGTTTAGCCTAGGATATTTGGCACCTGTAATGCACCTACAAGGCACCTCCAACCCCCTCAACTACAAATCAACCCTCAATATTGAAGAAGCCAACCACTCAAGATCAGCCGAATGACTCCCAAGCTACTTTAATTACCAACAAGATCCATCCATACCACTAATTCAAACCATCTCCAAATCCAGCCATTGACTAAGGATACACGTTGGCCCATCTTGTAATTCCACTTCATGTAACCGTTGAGGGAGAAAGGGGTTTAAAGCCCTTGTAATTTACACTTTGCACTAAGTCAATTTGTTTTGGAAAAACTTGTGTTTGCGTGGTTTGTTTGTGCCGAGAGTGGAGCTTGCTCCTCTTGTGTACCGAGGGTTGAGCTTGCTCCTCTCTTATCCTTCTCTTCCCACTTGCTTGCTAAGTTAAGGGTTCTCTTCTACTTCTCTTCTATCAATCGCTCCTCTTCTCGTCAAGACTTTCAATCTTCTCTTCTATTATTCCTCTTCATCCTCTTGCTGCCGCAACCACCATAATATCACCAATCGCAACATCCTTCCACGCCACATTACATACACATCGTCACTGTTCCATTGGTTTGCTGAAGCTTGCGGTGGTTGTCTGCATTGGAGAAGCTTAGAAATTGAAGGTGCAGCAACATAACACTTGGAGGACATTTAGCTAAGGCCCTGCTGCAAGCATCAGAAGGGGGTCAACCCCCTTCCTTCAAGGGGGCGTCAGGTGCCTTCTTTCCCTCTCAACTTTAGAATCACATGTTAAACACCCCATGTTAGTGTTGGTGTATATGCCCTAAGGACCTAATTCTGGTCTGTTACTTGTACTACTTGACATTGATATTTATATCATACTGGCATTGTCGTTATCATTATTTGTTTACCTCTGCGAACATGTACGTATATGATAATGTCCCTAGAGACAGATTGGATATGTGCTCAAACTATTGTCCCTAGTCAATGTACCTTGGTGGATATGGGACAGCTATGGTACTTGTAATACTAGTATATGGGCTGGTTAGGCATGAGGTGCTAACGCAGGCATATGGGTATATCAGTGGTAGATATACTGGACCGACCCGCTGTGAGGCAATGACTTGGTGTCACGAGTTATCTCACAAGTGATAGGAGATGCATTGATCCCTTGACTTGAGGTCATTGGTCATTCTATGTGGTTAGGGATATGCTTTGATACAACCTAACACCTTGCCATAGTTGGGAGGTAATAATGGTTGTCATTGGGCATGTCACGACCCATATGAGAAGGTCAATGCACAGACATAGGATTTGCCCCTTTCTAAGGGAAGCATGATATCCATGGAGCTCCTATATGGTTCTATGACTGAAAGTGTATGGTCATACCCAGGTTAGACCTGATTTAGTCATAGCCATGAGATTGGATAGAAACAATTGGTGACACACTTGGCCAATCGGATATCAGTTCGGCAAAGAGACTGTAATGCATCTGTACCTGGTTGCAATGATGGGGATGTCGATGTCGATATCCATTTCAATGACTTGGGTAGCAGCGATGCACTGCTAGGTGCCACTCACTGCTTGTGGCGACCATGGGTCAGCACTGCCAACGTCAGAGGAACCTACAGGGTCGCACACCTTAATACTCGAGTTCTCGTATTGATTGGGAAGCCTTATGATCGAGTTATTGGATAACTAGGATCTATTCTGGAGATATCATCAGCGTCAATGGGCCTAATGAGATGGAAGAGATTTGTTGGCGCCAACTTCCATTTACGGCATATTAACCATGGTTAGCCCAATTTGACCTAGGGTTAAATTGGATTGGATCCATGGGCTTGGTTAACATGCATAATGGACATTGGGCTAGGCCCATTGAAAAGTTAGGCTTAATGGGCTTAAGGAGAAGAAAAGAGATGGCGCATGCTTAAACCTAGTTAGACTAGGGTTAGCACCTATACCTCATGTGAGTTTAATTAATCATGATAAATTAGGGGCTAATTAATTAATTAATTAGAGTCCTATTTTTGTGGGATTAAATGGGCTGATTTATTTGAATTAATTAGAGTCCTAATTGGGTTAGGATTTAATTAATTAAATAAATAATTAGAGTCCCAATTGGATTAGGACTTGATTCAAAATTTAATTTCAACCTTGATCAAGTCGCCCACTTGAGTCCTAATTGGATTAGGACTGATCATGATTAATTAGAATCCTAATTAGATTAGGATTTAATTATTTAAACAATTAATTAGAGTCCTAATTGGATTAGGACTTGGTTAATTTCTAAAATAATTAAACTCCTAAATCCTCTCCTAGCCGCCCACTCAAATTGAATTGTGGCCACACACTCAACCGCCTCTTGCTCTATAAATAGAGCCATAGACGCCTCCCCTCATGATACTAATCTCTCCTTGAGGCGTGATCAAATTTGATGGCGAGTTCTTGAGGGCGAGAGCAAGAGGCTAGTGGCGCAATTCTTCCATCCAACCCTAGCCGCAACACACCTTCTTCCCTTCCTCTTGGCGTGAGGAACTTGGTGGTGTTTGGCGACTTCATTCTCCTCATCTTCCTCTTGGCGCATACACCTTGGAGGTGGCGCAAGGCTAGAGGAATAAGCACAAGGCTTGGATCTTCTTCCCGAGGCTAGCACCGGGCATGGAAGAAGAGAGCTCGAGGCATCCCTGTGTGTGAGACTGCAGAGGGCGCACGCATGGGCGCCTACTACGACATCGGCCTCACCTAAATCAAGGTACTTTCTATCTCATCGTGTCGACTCTTTCGCATGCGATCTTCACTGGGTTTTTGGGACTGGCCTGTTTCAGGGGTATTCTTCCACTACGCAACGTGTTTGCATCTTTGTAAATTTGTAAAATATCCCCGGGGTTTCCCAAGAGTGGTATCAGAGCGACTTGCGAAACTCGAACGATGTTTTTCATGCTTTTCATATTTTTAATGCTCACATGCCATATTTCAATTTTCGAAAATTGCAAATTGCATGGCAAACGTTTTTTCTAAAAGTAGGAAAAATTAGGGTTTCTTGTTTCTATCACCTTTTCAATCTCTTTTGGATTTTTGGGTTATTTTTCTTGCATGGTTTAAAGATCAAAGGCGCACGTGGTTTTGTCAAGTAGGATGGGCATTGTGTCTTCGGACTGGCTAGGTCTCTTGATCTGACAAAATTACCAGCCGAGAGGATCTTTGAAATCATCATGAAAATTAATTGCGAATAACTAAAAGATTTGTTAGAAGAAGATGAGAAAAAGAAACTGGTTTTATGAAAAAGTAAAATTTGAAATTTTATGTTTTTCATGAGCATGTAGAATTGCATGAGTAATGCCTTGATTGTGCATGGTGTTGTTATCATTAGTCAAGCCCCTTTGCATGCCTATGATGTACTCTTGTGAGGCCTGCGTTACACTTTTCTTTTTGCTTTTAATTAAGATGAAGATTAGGATGGCGCACATCACCTGAAGATAGGCGCATGCATGCTTGCTTGCGCACCTTGCATGGTGGCGCAAGAAGCACCCTTCCTTGATGGCCCTTACTTAGTGGCGCATCATCGCTGAAGGAAGCCCATGGCATTGGCTAAACCTATGAGGGTGCTTCTAGGGTTTCCCTAGAACTACCTCTAGGGTTTGAGAGCTAAACCATGGTGAGGAGGACCTTGGAGCCGAGCTTGAAGACCAAGATAGAAGTCGGCTAGGTTAGGTCTTTAGGGGCTTGAGTCCTAGGTCAAGAGTTGAACCTCTTCTGGCATGGGTTGGTTCAATGTCTTGAATAGGCTATGATCACATCATCCCTTTACTGCTTTCCATATCTGCTAAAGCATACCTATGATGTTTTATTTTATGTTATCACTATTGGATTGCATGCCTGTAATGCTAGACATAAGATAAAACTGAATTGATGAGACCTCAAAACCCTCATTCAAATATCAAGTCTAGTAGCCTTCTGGCGCGTAGCCCTCGTCAACTATCGATCGATGGTGCTGTGCATTGTTTCTACCCTAGTGGACACACCCATCTATCTTTATGAGGCATGTGGTGACAATGTTTTCCCCAGTCCAGTTAAAATCCTGGACGCGCCTTTGCAAGGAATTCGTTGGCCCTGGGCATAACGGTCAGGATAGACTTGACTAGTTTTTCATGTGATGGCCACATGATGGAACTCTAGAGGCAGCCTCAAGAAGTTAGGGTTTTGTGTTGTTTCAGCCCAAGCTGGGCACAAAATGCTTGAACTGTCTTGAGAAGGGGAATTGCTAAGTTGCAATTGGCTGGCGTGCCTACCTTGTGATACATGCGTCACCTCGTGCAGTACATCCTGCCCTAGCGGGACGCGAGGCCGTGTGAGGAACAAGGATCCCATCTCACTAGGAAATCTTGAATTTCCAGATTGACTTTGTGGGTTGTCAATTCGATTAAAATAGTGGGAGTCATGATCATTTAAAACAACTCCAATTTAAATGATTTGAAGTAGTGCTAATCTGCTTTTCTTGGTTGTTGTAGAAAGGATGACTATGAACAATAGTAGATTGTCACTGCGATCTATCGTGGAAAAGGACAAGTTGGTTGGATCCAACTTGATGGATTGGTGTCAAACCTTGAGGGGTGACCTCAAGCTCGAAAGCTGTAAAAGGCATAACTAGAAAGAGGAGAGGAGAAGGGTTACACCTTCATCTTCAGGCTCTAGTATTTGCGTGGTTGAAGTCAATCTGTATACTTCAAATATGTGGGTATTGGATATTGCATGTGGAGTGCATATTTGTACAAGTAAGCAAGGGCTCAAACGAAGTAGGACAGTGCTACCAGGAGAGATTGACCTTCGGGTTGGTAACGGGGCACAGGTTGCTGAGGTAACTGTAGGAGACTACACTCTGTCGCTGCCATCCTGACTTCAACTAGAACTGGAACATTGCTTCTATGCACCGTTGATTACTAAGAATATTATATCCATTCCTGCCCTGGCGAGGAAAGGATTTTGTTTTGCGATAAAAGAGAACACATGTTCTTTTTCATTGGCAAACATATTCTATGGATCTGGTACACTATGCAATGGGTTGTATGTCTTGGACATGCAAAGTTCTGTGTGCAACGTGAATGCTAAGAGGATCAAGTTAAGTGGTTTAAATAATACTTATCTTTGGCATTGTCGTTTAGGTCACATCAACAAGAATCGCATCCAAAATCTCCATGCAAATGGATTCCTGGATTTAGATTCCTTAGAGGAATATGACACATGCGAGCCTTGTTTGTTGGGCAAAATGACAAAGGCGCCATTCACCAAGCATGGTGAGAGGGCCACAGGTTTGTTGGATCTAATACACAATGATGTGTGTGGGCCATTCAACAAAGAAACTAGAGGTGGGAATGTCTACTTCATCACATTTACTGATGACTTCAGTAGATATGGTTATGTCTATTTGATGAGACATAAGTCTTAATCCTTGGAGAAATTTAAGGAGTTCAAGAATGAAGTGGAAAACCAGCTTGGACAATCCATTAAGGCTCTTTGGTCTAATCGAGGCAGAGAGTACTTGAGCCATGAGTTTGTTGACTATCTTAGAGAGTGTGGGATTCTTTCCCAACTCACTCCTCCTGGAACACCTCAGTGGAATGGGGTGTCTAAGAGGAGAAATCGAACTTTGTTGAACATGGTTCGATCTATGATGAGTCATGCAACTCTACCTCCGTATTTCTGGGGTTTTGCATTACTTACAGCAATCAAGACACTGAATAATGTTCCGTCAAAGAGTATTCCTAAGACCCCACATGAGTTGTGGACTGGGAGACGCTCAATGCTATCATTTATGCGGATCTGGAGAGGTGAGGCTTATGTCAAACGTCAGGATTCTAGCAAGCTAGAATCCAGATCTGATAAATATGTGTTTGTGAGGTATCCTAAAGAAACCAAAGGATACTACTTCTTTAATCCCACCGAGAACAAAGTTTTTGTTGCTCGGACTACCGTATTTCTCGAAAAAGATTTTCTCTTGAAAGGCACCAGTGGGAGAAGCTTTGACTTGGATGAGGTCCAAGGTCAACCAAAAGACACAGCAGGAAAGATGGAACCTGAGCCACCTGCACCGGTTGCTGGGCAACCAGAGGGTCAGACACAGGCCCCACGTAGGTCTGGGAGAATTCGTCGTGCACCTGAGAGGTATGGGTCGCTGCCGACCCAACACGACGGGATCTTCATCATTGAGGATGAACCCAGGACGTATGATGAGGCGGTCAATGGATCGGACTCTGAGAAATGGCTTGAGGCCAAGCGATCCAAGATGGATTCCATGTCAGCTAACCAAGTCTGGGATTTGGTTGAGCTGCCGGATGGGGTAAAACCCATAGGCTATAAATGGGTCTTCAAGAAGAAAACAGACATGGATGGCAACATAGTTACCTATAAAGGTAGATTAGTGGCTAAAGGATTCAAGCAAGTCCACGGGGTGGATTATATTGAAACCTTCTCGCCAGTTGCCATGTTCAAATCCATTCGGATTCTACTTGCTATAGCTGCATATCACGACTATGAGATATGGCAGATGGATGTGAAGACATCTTTCCTTAATGGAATGCTGACTGACGATGTGTATATGACACAACCTGATGGCTTCGTCCATCCTATAGAGGCCAATAAGTTCTACAGGCTAAAGAGATCCATCTATGGATTAAAGCAAACATCTCGAAGTTGGAATCTTCGATTTGATGAAGCTGTGAGAGATTATGGCTTTATCAAAAGCGAAGATGACGGCTGTGTATACAGAAAATTCAGTGGGAGCTTGATGACTTTTCTGGTCTTGTATGTCGATGACATACTGCTCATCGGGAACGACATCCCTAGTCTTCAAGCTATGAAGACATGGTTAGGGAAGTGTTTTGAGATGAAGGACTTAGGGGAGGCTGCCTATATCCTAGGCGTGAGGATCTACAGGGATAGATCCAAGAAGCTCCTAGCCCTTAGTCAGAGTAGATACATTGATAAGGTCCTGGAGAGGTTTAGCTTGGAGCAATCCAAGAGAGGGTACCTTCCAGTGAGACATGGCCTTACTCTCTCAAAGAACCAGTGTCCCACCACACAGGCTGAGAGGGATGACATGCGTCGAGTGCCCTATGCTTCGGCAGTAGGATCGATCATGTATGCAATGTTGTGTACTAGACCAGATGTGGCTTATGCTGTGAGCACAACCAGCTGATACCAATCCAATCCTGGAGTACAGCATTGGGTGGCTGTAAAGAACATCCTAAAGTATCTTAGAAGAACTAAGTATTTGTTATTGGTCTATGGGGGACAGGAAGAGCTCAGAATGCAGGGCTACACTGATGCGTCTTTCCAGTCTGACCTTGATGACTTCAGATCGCAGGCCGGCTATGTGTTCAAGATAAATGGAGGCGCTGTATACAGGAAGAGCTTCAATCAATCCACCATAGCTGATTCTACAACCGAAGCTGAGTATGTGGCCTCTTCTGAGGCAGCCAAAGAAACCGTTTGGATTGGAAGTTCATTTCTGAACTTCAGGTGGTTCCAAGTGCAGTGGATCCCATTGAAATCTATTGTGATAACAATGGAGCAATTGCACAAGCCTAGAAACCACGGTCTCATCAAAAATCAAAACACATACTCAGGAGATTTCACCTAATCATAGAGATCATAGATATAGGTGATGTCAAGATTAGCAGAGTTGACACAGAGATCAATCTAGCAGACCCATTGGTCAAGGCTTTGGCGCAACAGAAGCATGATGGTCACGCTAGAGATATGGGGTTAAGATTTCTCAACCTCTAGGTCTTAGTGCAAGTGGGAGATTGTTGGTGTATATGCCCTAAGGACCTAATTCTGGTCCATTACTTGTACTACTTGACATTGATATTTATATCATACTGGCATTGTCGTTATCATTATTTGTTTACATCTGCGAACATGTACTTATATAATAATGTCCCTGGAGATAGATTGGATCTGTGCTCAAACTATTGTCCCTAGTCAATGTACCTTAGTGGATATGGGACAACTATGGTACTTGTAAGATTGGTATATGGGCTGGTTAGGCATGAGGTGCTAACGCAGGCATATGGGTATATCAGTGGTAGACATACTGGACCGACCCACTGTGAGGCAATGACTTGGTGTCACGAGTTATCCTCACAAGTGATAGGAGACGCATTGATCCCTTGACTTGAGGTCATTGGCCATTCTATGTGGTTAGGGATATGCTTTGATACAAGCTAATGCCTTGCCATAGTTGGGAGGTAAAAACGGTTGTCATTGGGCATGTCACGACCCATATGAGAAGGTCAATGCACAGACATAGGATTTGCCCCTTTCTAAGGGAAGCATGATATCCATGGAGCTCCTCTATGGTTCTATGACTAAAAGTGTATGGCCATACCCAGGTTAGACCTGATTTAGTCATAGCCATGAGATTGGATAGAAACAAGTGGTGACACACTTGGCCAATCGGATATTAGTTCGGCAAAGAGACTATAATGCATATGTACCTAGTTGCGATGATGTGGATGTCGATGTCGATATCCATTCGGATGACTTGGGTAGCAGCGATGAACTGCTAGGTGCCACTCACTACTTGTGGTGACCATGGGTCAGCACTGCCAACGTCAGAGGAACCTACAGGGTCGCACACCCTGATACTCGAGTTCTCATATTGATCGGGAAGCCTTATGATCGAGTTATTGGATAACTCGGATCTATTCTGGAGATTTCATGAGCGCCAATGGGCCTGATGAGATGGAAGAGATTTGTTGGAGCCAACTTCCATTTACGGCATATTAACCATGGTTAGCCCAATTTGACCTAGGGTTAAATTGGATTGGATCCATGGGCTTGGTTAACATGCATAATGGACATTGGGCTGGGCCCATTGAAAAGTTGGGCTTAATGGGCTTAAGGAGAAGAACAGAGATGGCACATGCTTAACCCTAGTTAGACTAGGGTTAGCGCATATACCTCATGTGAGTTTAATTAATCATGATAAAATAGGGGCTAATTAATTAGAGTCCTATTTTTATGGGATTAAATGGGCTGATTTATTTAAATTAATTAGAGTACTAATTGGATTAGGATTTAATTAATTAAATAAATAATTAGAGTCCTAATTGGATTAGGACTTGATTCAAAATTTAATTTCAACCTTGATCAAGTCGCCCACTTGAGTC
>JANTFE010003464.1:3550-15547 GCA_027562315.1 Costus pulverulentus | reverse complement strand
AACCTGAATAATAACCATGCCTTTTATAAACATAAGAGTTTATTACATGATACTTTTATAATCCCAAGGCCTCAAACATTAGCCTTAAGGGCATACCCCAACAATCTAATCATATAAAATCAAGGTGAATACACCCATGTCCCAAATATGTTTAAGCTTGCATGGAGAAAGAAATACAATCAACCATAGTTTCAAAGTATCAGAAATTGAAGAGAAGGAAGAAATAAACTTTAGAACGTGGCTGTAATAGAAATTATTGTGGTAATCACGCGTATCAACAGTGCCGACGGCGTTCTTTCCTTGATTCCTCCTCCAATCAAACTCCTTTTACTCTAAAACTTCTGGTGCGTCCTCCTCTCCTCCAGGCGAAGCTTCTGAGTGAAAATCACAGCGAGAGGTGCCCTCTACGCCTTTCAACGCAAGGCCAAACCCTAACTACCTCTCTGTCAATTGCTCCGTTGATACTGGATCAAAAATTCCTCCTTCAACTTCTTGCATCTTCTCCTTTTTAAGACGAGTCTGCAGCATCTTTCGCATCTTGATTTGGAGCTCTGGATCAAACGTTATGGTCCGCGCAAGATTCGGACCCGTAAAAATCGCGTTTTTGACTTGGAATTACGGTAGTGCCGTAATTTAGACAGCGAGCTTTTGGATGAAAATCTTCCGGGATTACGGCACCGTAAAATACCTTACGGCCTTGCCGTAATGTCAGTAATCTCTTGGATGGAAAACCATCCTGCATTACGGTACTGTAAATTCCGTTACGATGGTACCGTAAACTTCATCAAATCTCTGCCCAGAATTACGCCCATATTACGGCCCGTAAAAATATTTACGGCAGTGATGTAATCTTCATGAAATCTCTGGTTGAAAGAATCTCAAAATACGGCACCATAAAGAGTGTTACGGGGGTACCGTAATTTTGATTTGAGTCTGTAGTCAAATTACGGTACCGTAAAAGTCATATTGGGTGTGCCGTAATTTGCTCTGAAACTCTGATTCTTCTGAAATTTAACGTGTGATCCCCTCTTGACGTTGTGAATTCAATTATGCATCTGGTTTGCTCAAAATCGATTGAAATACATACCTTTTTGCCTAAAAATTGTCAAAAACATAAAAAAAGTGTAGATTCCGCAAGTATTGATAAAAAAGGCATAAAAATAAGCAAAGTCTATGAATATGACACAAAAACACTCATGAAATGGCACAAAAATTACTATATATTTTGGTGTCATCAGTATCATGGAAAGTAAAGCAGGTTTAATTTCGAAATGATTGGCCTCGACATTAGGCCTAACTATTCTTGATTGAAACCCATGTGTCAAAGGTGCTGCCTATTCTTGTAGTGTTCTGGCATTATTGTTGTTCACCGGTTGAGGCACTGGTTCGTTCTCCATGTCAATGTGAAGGTGTTCCATCTGTTCTTGATTCTCCTCTTTCAGATCTTGCTTAAGCTTCCTTCTTTGTCTGAAGGTTCGTTCTATTTCGAGATCGATTTCCAAGAGTGCTCCTGCCCTGGAACTTCTTTGCATAAAAATTTGTCAGATTCAATTAAAAAATTCAAAGCAATCAACACAAGCAAAAAGCCGCGTGAAACAGAATAAAGAAAGTAAAGAAAACTAACTAAAACTTAGTCTACCAGTCCTTAGAAGTATACTGATATCAACCGTTGTTCCCCAGCAACGGCGCTAAAAACTTGATATGCATCGCAAGTGCACGGTGTTAGAGAAGTAATACAAAAGATATCGAATCCCACAGGGAACAAGGTGAGTACTAGAAAAATCTAATTCTTGGAATCTAAGCTGATCAAATCGGGGTTTTTGGAACTTGAAAACTAAAACTAAGCAGAATAGTAAACAAGAAATCAAACAACTACGGCAGGGAAAATATATAAGAGAGAATATTAGGGCTTTGGTTTCCACCTCTCTGACGATTTTAATCGCGCTAAGGAATAAATACCAGTTACAAAGATTTACAGATATGCATAAGGAATCTACCCTATGGTACAAGGTGCCCTCTTTCGAGTGTACACCCCGGTATTTACCCAGAACGTCTCCTACTTTTGTGGTGGATCATTCTAGACAAACCGAATGAGTTCTGTGGTAGATTATGAACACTCGAGTGAAGAACAAGCACTTTCATGTCGAGCCTTCGCAAGATTTACAATGAGGCTCAGTCGTTACGGTCCTACTCATGTTATGAACCGTAACAACTATGACATGATAATACTTGGCCAGAGTAAATATCAAGAAATAAATACATCAAGTGAAATATGCTTAAGATATGATCTGAATAACAAGATTAAAACATGATTTGTAGATAAAAATCGTTAGAGGGCTTCAACCTAGCCCTAAAATAAAGTTTACGCTACAACCATCGTTGACACATTAAAAGATCTCTCTTTGTACATAGGAAAATCATAGGAAAAGGTTTCTAAGAGGGAGGAGATGATGAACCGAACGAAATAACCAAGGATTGCTAAGTTCCAACGCTCGAATCTCCAGAAATCACCCCAAAGTCGCCGAATCACCGTGTTCTTTCACCCTAGCCACTTCATCGCCAGATTCCTCCTTAATTAGGTCATGGAAATTGGGGATTTTATACTCTATCTCTACGCCTTCGAATAAGCTTTCCAAAAAGTCCTTACTTGCTAAATTTGGACTTGAATTGGGCCTGGAATCGATGAAAAACCGAGTGAAGGTCAGGCTGCTTCGATAGCTTCATGGGTGAACCCCGCCGGGGTCACCAGGTGGTGAAGTGCACGGTGCAGTTCTATTGCGAAATAATCACAGGTGAACCCCGCCGGGTTCACCTACCAGCGAAGTCCTTAGAATATTTCCACACAGATTTCATCGGATGGAATCACGGATGAACCCCATGGGGTTCACCTCTGCTAGTGAAGCATGCGGCAAATCTCGGATACCCTGACATCATCGGTGAACCACTCCAGGTTCACCAGGCAGTGAAGCGCGCGGTGAATTCCGTCCTTCGGCAAGATCACCGGTGAACCCCGTGGGGTTCACCTGGCCGTGAAGTCCAGAAAAAGCTCCGATTGAGCCCAAATTTTATGGGCAGCTTCGTCTTCTCATAAGGAATCACCCCATGCTCTCATATTTTTCAAAAAGACTTCAGAATTGGGTGATTTTACCTGAAATTCAATAAGACAGACCAAAAGTGAAGATTCTGAAGTTTTTAACTAAATAAGCCTTAAAGGAGTGTAAAAATATTCAAATAGGCCCAAATTCATCATGGAATATTAGTAAAAATCACTACTAAAATGTAAGGCATCCGTTGCCCACCCATTGGCTTAATTCGGTCATCTTGGTCCTGCACCATGCTCGCGAGGTTGAGCAGGACTTGCGCGCCACACCCCACCGTGCGGAGTCGGGTCCCCTGCGTCATGTTTTTTATGCGCCCCCGGCGCCAGCCCCGCCTCCTCGCTTCGAGGCGCCCCCTCGTTCGAACCACATAGGCCCTAGTCATCCCCCGCGCGATGACCCATGTGAGGCAACTCTGCCTCACTTGACCTGGGATGAGAAGGTCAAGGCACCCATCTTGGCCAATCCGCTCGGTCCATGTCATCACTGCGACCAAACTGGCCACTTCAACCTAGACTGCCCACATCGTTCCCTACACATTGCGGTTGCGCCGCGGGACCCTCGCTTGCAGCCCATCGCTCCTTCTAGGGCCCCCTTCGGCCCTAGAGGTCGGCCCACAGTGCTACTCCAATGAGGAGTCGAGCCCACGACCCACCATGGTCGTTGTGTGATGACACCAAAATATGTAGTATATTTTGCTTCATTTTAGATACCTTTTCATGCTAAATTGAGGATCTTTTACTTGTTTTTATCTTGAATCCATCAAATATTGTAAAGTCTACTTCTATTTTGGTTTTTCATATTTTTCAGGCATAAAGGTACTATTTAAGGTGTTTTCAAGCAAAATCAAATACATGGAAGAGTTCTCATCATCAAGGAGAAGTCACCCAAGAAATTTCATGTAAACCGAGGGAGAAAACCAAAAAAACGGTAGTGCCGTATTTATAATATGGTACCGTATTTTTAGCGGCTATCGTATTATCGAGAGCACAGCCGTATTTTAGTGATTTTCCAAATAGAGACCTTTGCCGAAATTATGGCACTGCCGTTACCCATTTTAAGGGCAGTATTTTGGAATGTCTTCAGAACAGAAAGTTTCACTGAAATTACGACACTGCCGTAAATAATTACACGGGCCGTATTTTCCTGACGTATCCGACCAGAGAGTTCAGCTGATTTTACGGCACAGCCGTAAACCATATTACGGTGCCATATTTTTCAGCACTTTCTGAACAGAACAGTCGAGGGAGTTTATAGCAGTGTTGTAAGATATTACACTGTCGTATTCGGATTTTTGAACGCGACTCCCAGGTCAATTTCGACGCCCGAATTTTGCAGAGATTATTGCGGTCGATCCAAAGCTTAAATCAAAAGACTGAAAAAAAGGAAAGGAGGAGCTTGGAAGGAGAGGAATGTGAAGAAACAAAAAGCCCCAAATTTCATTAACTGTCGAGGGAGAAATCACCAAACACGCCACGGCCTAGGGTTTTGCTGCCGCGATCAATCTAGAGTACTTTCGGCCGTGATTTTCATACTGAAGCTTCGCCTGGTGAAGGAGACAACGTGCTTGAAGTTTCAGAACGAAAGGAGATCGATTCGAGGAGAAATAAAAGGAAGAAGCTCGCGCCACACTGTTCACGACTGCTCTTGCAAATTACAGCTGCGAAATACTTCACAGCCGTGTTGTATTCTCTAAAAACTCATTCTTTTATTGATTTTTGATTTTCTTAAACTATGGAATTTTGTAATCTCTTCATCATGGTAGCTTAAGCTTATTTTGGGACATGGGGGAGTAATCCCCTTTGATTTTCTTAATGACTAGAACTCTTTTTATTCCATCATGATAGGTCTACTTTGATACTTTTACCTATGAGATTACTGCTCTAAGATTCTCCTTAGTTTATTTCTTGTCATAATGAATAGAATTATTGCATTAAGGACTGAAAGGTGATATGTTTGAGAATTGGAACCCTAAAATTGACTAATAGGAACTCGCCGTAAGAAATTAGGTTAAGTTCTTGTTTTGTTATTTTAGATGAGTAATTGCCTTGATGATGATTAATGATATTAGGATCGAATTATTATGTCAAACGTGGAGATCTTGCACGAAAGTGAGGATCGGAACGTTGGAGAACCATACGTAGAACGTATGTTGAGTCTCGGATGCATGAAAGTGATCCTTGAGATTCCACTCGAGGCAATCAACCTAGAATTAGGATGCACGAAAGTGATCCTTGAGTTCTTCGTCTGATGGTTTACCTATCTTTAGCTTGGGATGAATCTTGCGCGAAAGCGAAGATTTATTCTTGCATGGTTATCTGAACAAAAGTGAGATAATCCCTTTTTAGGTAAATTATGCCTATATCATTTTAGAATTTGATTGATGAATTCTTTACTTCTTATCTAGTCTTGAAAATCAAAGTGGATGAAACCCTAGTCCCAATTTCTCTCTGATAGTGATTTTCCGTGTGTCTTCGATTCTTGCTTTGCTATTATTCGATTGCCTAGATAGTAAGAAAATTAATTATTCAGTACTTGACAGCACTAGTCTCTCTGTGGGATCGATATTTATTTTATTACTTCGAGCATCCGTGCACTTGTGGACACTATGAGTTAGGAACAACAAGTTTTTGGAGCCGTATCAGGGGGGGACAGTTCCCTGTGTGCCAAACAAGTTTTGGCTGCGATACCTTAGATTAGTCTACCTGCTCGTATTTTAAAGTGTGTCCTTTCGGATCATATCAAGTTTTTGGCGCCGTTGCCGGGGAGACTTTAGTTATGTCAATATTGAAGACATTGAGAGTATTGCTATACTAGGTTTCATTTGTGTTTTATCTTTTTATTCTCTTCTGTTTACTTACATCATTTGATTAGTTTGCTCTCGTGTGCGCATGAAATTCATTTTTAATGGCTAAGCAAAGATCACTGAGGGACTATGCAGCCCCTAATCCTCAAGGGATACACTTTAGCATTGCTAAACCTGCAATTGAGGCCACCAACATTGAAATTAATCCTGCCTTCTTGACTATGATCCAGCAGAATCAGTTTGGAGGATCAACAATCGAAGATCCTTATTCACACTTATATATTTTTCATGAATATTGTGATACCATAAAAATCCATGGAGTTTTTGATGATGCACTAAAACTGATATTATTCCCTTTTTCTCTCGGGGATCAAGCATGAATGTGGTTGCATTCTCGTCAACCCAATACTTTCACAACATGGGAACAATTGTCAAAAGCTTTTCTGACGAAATATTTTCCACTAAGCAAGACTAGCCAATTGAGGAATCAAATCATGAACTTTCAACAGAAAGGTGGCGAATCATTCAGCGAGGCATGGGAGAGATTCAATGATTTACAACGGAAGTGTCCTAACCATGGCTTTGAAAATTGGTTTTTAATTCAGATATTTTATTATGGCTTAGTTTATAATACCCGTCTAATTATTGATGCTGCTGCAGGGGGAGCCTTGATGAGTATAACAATTGATGATGCTTTCAAATTGCTTGAGGAGATATCCTTGAATCATAGCCAATGGACTCCGGATGAAGGAATGCTATATTATGATCAACATGGTAAGAGTGAGAATGAGGATCAGGAAACCCTGACTGAAGAGGTTAGTGAGCCCATGTTAGAAAAATTTTCAGAAGCTTTTATTTAGTATCGAGGGAGAAATCACCAAAGAGGCGGCTAGGGTTTGGCCTCATGCCGAGAGGCGTAGAGGGCACCTCTGGCCATGATTTTCACTCAGAAGCTTCGCCTGGAGGAGAGAGATGCCACAGAAGTTTCAAAGCGTTTGGAGTCCGATTGGAGGAGGAATCAACAAAACAGCGGTGATAGCGCTGTTCATCACGAAATTACGGGTGTAATTTACATTACACCTGTGTTGTAACGTTGTTTTTTTCTCCTTCTCTAATTTCTAATTGTTCTAAACAATGATTCATTGTATTTTTTCCTCCATGCAAGCTTAACACTCTTTTGGGACATGGGGTGTAATCCCCTTGATTCTTAATGATTAGATAACTCTTCTATTTTCGTCATAATAATTTTTGCTATGATAATTTTACTTTTGTGATGAATTGTGCTTAGACTCTCTATAAGTCCATGTTACTAATTTTGTTTTTAGAGTTTTTGCAATCAGACTGAAAGGCGATTTGCTTGAGAACTTGGAACCCTATAATTGCATGTTAGGATCTCTTCCTTAGGTTAGATCTAATTTGATCTGTTCTAGTAAATTAATTGCCATCATTATAACATTAATCTATAGATCGAGTCTATTCATCAAATGTGGAGACCTTATGCGAAAGCAAGGATCAGAACGTTGGAGATCCATGAGTAAAACTAGTGTAGAGACTCGGATGCACGAAAGTGATCCTTGAGACTCCACTAGAGATTATCAACCTAGAATTCGGATGCAAGAAAGTGATCTTTGAATTCTCTAATTGATGATTTACTTATCTTTAGCCTGGAATAAATCTTGCGCGAAAGTGAGGATTTATCTCTGCGTGGTTATCTGCATGAAAGTGAGATAATCCTTTTATGAAGTAAATTCGGTCTTTATTTTAGCAAGATTTGATTGACGAACCTTTTATACATCTAATCATTGAAGTTAAGGTGGATGAAACCCTAGTCGCATGCATCTCTATCTGATTATCTCTTATTTTGCGCGCTTTCCTATTGTTTACTCGCATCATACTCGATTGCTTAGCTAGTGAGAATACAACTATTTGGTACTTAACACGTAGGTCTCTGTGGATCGATATTTTTATTACTTCGATAATTCCGTGCACTTGTGGAATCCTATCATGTTTTTCCATTTTCTCTTTGGATCATTAAATCTTATTTTTGGGTAGGGTTACTTTTCATAAAAAATCAAAAACTGCATTGTTTGCTTGCAACTTGTTATTGCTTCTTTTGCCTCCAGATTTAGAAATTTTCAAGGGAAACTGTCTTCCAACTCTTGCGGAGCATCACCAGCAGCTTCATGCTTCTTCTACTGCCTCTATTTCCATTGATTTGAATTATTTATGTAGTAGACTCTTCATTAGTGACTGATTTTTTTTTCTATGTAATGCTATCTATCGCACCACCGGCCGACGATCTCACCTACAGGACTGTGATCTCTGGCAGGCCACTTGAGATTACTCACTCTACTGTCGGCATCATCATCTTTGACAGCAGCTTTTCAAAAATTTTCAAAAGGCATATCTTTGGATCCAGCTGCATTGGCCTGACAATGATTGTGCATGATCTATTTAGTTTTGTGAGTATCACTTGCACTCTCTTATTAATGACTATTTCATATAGTGCATCTTTGACTTTATCATATTTATAGTACTTATTGGTTTTCTCTTGAAAAATGATTTTATGGATATATGGAACTCATTGTTTTGATGATGATATTATTCAAATGTGTTGTTAAAATTGATGAAAGCATATGATCCACTTTCTACTATATGATGGCATGATTTATTGATAAAATGTCTTCCTTGAGGATGTGAGTATTTATACTTGTGATTAGAGGAAAACCCTATTGTGTTAGATTTATTTCTTCAATGAATATCTATTTTTGAAATTTGACATTGGTTGATGCATGAAATATTGGGTAGATGTGTTATTTGATGAATAAGATCTAAAGGTGAAACTACTCCTTTAAATAAAATGAGCATATGAGTATGATTTGTGAATTGATATCAAATGATCAACCTAATAGATGTTTAGTCTATTTTCCTATTTGTTGGGAAGGAAGAATCCAAGATCCATAAAAATAGTGAGAGACTCCCCTACTTAGCACTATGTAAAATTGATAGTGGTACCTAAGACATGGGTTGAAGTCTATGCATGAAAAATAATAAGAGTGAAAAATAATAAAACTCCTCTACTTGGCACTGTGTAAAATTGACAGTGGTACCGAAGACAAGAGTTGAAGTCAAAAATAAAAAGTGTGTATCTAAGTGGGTACATGCCATCGTTACAAAAACAAACAAAATACACAAAAAAAAAGTCATGTGTGGAAAAAGATCTTGGAAACCTAATTCCTGTAAATAGAAGCATGATAGATTTGAACTGAAAACTGGGTGAAATCATGAGATTGAAAATTCTATTTATTATACAACAGGCAAAGTTGTGGATCTAGAGGGTTGAGTTCTAAGGATGATATGTCTACTTGAAGTGTTGTAAACCAATTGATAGAATTTTTTTCATTGATGGGTTGTATTTTAGAAATTTATTGAGCATGAAAAGGTTATTCTTTTAATCAAGTTTTGATTTTTTCTTGAGGATAAGCAAAGTTTGAGCCTTATGTATTTTGATGACACGAAAATATATAGTATATTTTGTATCATTTTGGATATCTTTTCATGCTAGATTGAAGATATTTTATCTGTTTTCATGTCAAATTCATCGAATATTGCAAAGTTTACTTCTGTTTTTGTTATGACCCGTGTTTGCCTCTTTCGGCGCATCTAACACGTTCTCCAGTCATAACCAAGCCAGGCCCAGGAGCTCCCCAATCCCGTTCCGGCTCCGTGTTACCCCAGGAAATATTACGTCTGCAGCGGGATTCGACCCCTAGACATGACCCTCACGAGTCATGACCCTTCAACCATCTGAGCTGCGCCTTTTTTTGTTATGACCTGTGTTTTCCTCTTTCGGCGCATCTAACATGTTCTCCAGTCATAACCAAGCCAAGCCCAGGAGCTCCCCAATCCCGTTCTGGCTCCGTGTTACCCCCAAAAATATTACGTCTGCAGCGGGATTCGACCCCGGGACATGATCCTCACAAGTCATGACCCTTCAACCATCTGAGCTCATGAGGGTCATGTCCAGGGGTTGAATCCCGCTACAGGCGTAATATTTCCGGGGGTAACATGGAGCCGGAACGGGATTGGGGAGCTCCTGGGCCTAGCTTGGTTATGACTGGAGAACGTGTTAGATGCGCAGAAAGAGGCAAACACGGGTCATAACAGTTTTGGTTTTTCATGATTTTCAGGTAAAAAGGCACTATTTCAAGGAGTTCTCAAGCAAAATCAAACACATAGAAGAGTTACCATCATCAAGAGGAGATCACCCAAGAAATTTCACGTAAAATGGAGCAACCTTGCAAAATACAGTAGTGCCGCAACCTATTTTATGGTACCGTATTTTTTGCGGCTACTGTAAAATCAAAGCACTGCCTTATTTTGGTGATTTATCAAAGAGAAAGTTTTTCTGATTTTATGGCACTGCCGTATTTTTCAGCGCTTTCAGAACAGAGAACTTTGCAGATTTTACGGCACTGCCGTAACCCATTTTACAGGCCGTAATTCCCAGCTGATTCAGACCAGAGAACTCGTCCGATATTACAGCACCATCGAGAAAATTTTACGGGCCGTAATTTTGACTCAGCGTTCACAGAATGATTTTACGGCACCATCGTAAATTATTACACGGCCGTAATTTTCAGTCAAAATCGTGAGTTTTCCGTGGTTGAAACTTGTTCGGACCATAACTTTTGATCCACAGCTCCAAATAAGGATCCGAAAGTTGCTACGGACTCGGATTTAAGAGGGGAAGGTGTACGAAGTAGAAAGAGGACCTTTTATTTAGTATCGTGGGAGAAATCGCCAGAGAGGTGGCTAGGGTTTGGCCTCATGCCGACAGGCATAGAGGGCACCTTAGGTCGTGAATTTTTCTCAGAAGCTTCGCCTGGAGGCGATAAGGACGCCACTGAAGTCTCAGAGCGTTCGGAGTCGAATCGGAGGAGGAATCAACAAAATAGCGGTGACAACGCTGTTCATCACGGAATTACGGGTGTAATTTAAATTACACCCGTGTTGTTACGTTGTTTTTTTCTCCTTCTATGATTTCTAATTGCTCTAAACTATGATTCATTGTATTTTTTCCTCCATGCAAGCTTAACACTCTTTTGGGACATGGGGTGTAATCCCCTTAATTCTTAATGATTAGATAACTCTTCTATTTTCGTCATGATAATTTTTGTTATGATAATTTTACTTTTGTGATGGATTATGCTTAGACTCTCTATAAGTCCATGTTACTAATTATGTTTTTAGAGTTTTCGCAATAAGGCTGAAAGGTGATTTGTTTGAGAACTTGGAACCCTAGAATTGTATGTTAGGATCCCTTCCTTAGGTTAGATCTAATTTGATCTCTTCTAGTAAATTAATTGCCATGATTATAACATGAATCTATAGATCGAGTCTATTTGTCAAACATGGAGATCTTGTGTGAAAGCAAGGATCGGAACGTTGGAGATCCATGAGTAAAACTAGTGTAGAGACTCGGATGCACGAAAGTGATTCTTGAGACTCCACTAGAGATTATCAACCTAGAATTTGGATGCACAAAAGTGATCTTTGAATTCTCTGATTGATGATTTACTTATCTTTAGCCTGGGATAAATCTTGCGCGAAAGTGAGGATTTATCTCTGCGTGGTTATCTGCACGAAAGTGAGATAATCCTTTTATGAAGTAAATTAGGTCTTCATTTTAGCAAGATTTGTTTGACGAACCTTTTATATGTCTAATCATTGAAGTTAAGGTGGATGAACCCTAGTCCCATGTATCTCTCTTTGATTATCTTGTTGGTGTATATGCCCTAGGACCTAGTTTTGGTCCACTTATGTACTACTTGACCTTGATATTTATATCGTTCTGGCATTGTCGTTATCTATGTTTGTTTACATCTGCACATATGTACTAACATGATAATGTCCCTGGAGACAGATTGGATCTGTGCTCGAACTATAGTCCCTAGTCAATGTACCTTAGTGGATACGGGACAACTATGGTACTTGTGAGACTGGTATGTGGGCTGGTTAGGCACGTGGTGCTAACGCAAACATATGGGTATATCAGTGGTGGATATACTGGACCGACCCGCTGTGAGGCTA
>JANTFE010003428.1:25785-36922 GCA_027562315.1 Costus pulverulentus | reverse complement strand
AAACTGAATAACAACCATGCCTTTATAAACATAAGAGTTTATTACATGATACTGATACAATCCCAAGGCCTCAAACATTAGCCTTAAGGGCATACCCCAACAATCATGACTATGAGATATGACATATGGATGTGAAGACAACGTTCCTTAACGGAAGCTGACTGAGGATGTGTACATGACACAACCTGATGGCTTCATCCATCTTGCAAATGCCAATAAAGTCTGCAGGCTAAAGAAATCCATTTATGGATTAAAACAAGCATCTCGAAGTTGGAATCTTCGGTTTGATGAAGTTGTGAGAGATTATGGCTTTATCAAAAGCGGAGATGACGCCTCTGTATACAGAAAATTCAGTGGGAGCTTGGTGACTTTTCTGGTCTTGTATGTCGATGACATGCTGCTCATCGAAAACGACATCCCTTGTCTTCAAGCTGTGAATACATGGTTAGGGAAGTGTTTCTTGATGAAGGACTTAGGGGAGGCCGCCTATATCTTAGGCGTGAGGATCTACCGAGATAGATCCAAGAGGCTCCTGGCCCTTAGTCAGAGTACCTACATTAACAAGGTCCTGGAGAGGTTCAACTTGGAGCAATCCAAGAAGGGATACCTTCCAGTGAGACATGGCCGTACTCTCTCAAAGAGCTAGTGTCCTACCATACAGGCTGAGAGGGATGACTTGAGTCGAGTGCCCTATGCTTGGGCAGTGGGATCAATCATGTATGCAATGTTGTGTACTAGACCAGATGTGGCTTATATTGTGAGCATAACTAGCCGATACCAATCCAATCCAGGATTGCAGCACTGGGTGGCTGTAAAGAACATCCTTAAATATCTAAGAAGAACTAAGGATCTGTTCTTGGTCTATGGGGAACTGGAAGAGTTCAGTATGCAGGGCTACACTGATGCGTCGTTCTAGTCTGGCCCTGACAACTTTAGATCTTAGGCCGGCTATGTGTTCAAGTTGAATGGAGGCGCTGTATGATGGAAGAGCTTCAAGCAGTCTACCATAGCTGATTCTACAACCGAGGCTGAGTATGTGGCTGCTTTTGAAGCAGCCAAAGAAGTCATTTGGATGAGGAAGTTCATTTCAGAACTTCCGGTGGTTCCAAGTGTTGTGAATCCTATTGAGCTCTACTTTGACAACAATGGGGCAATTATAGAAGCAAAGGAACCACGGTCTCATCAAAGGGCCAAACATATACTCAGGAGATTTCACCTGATCAAAGAGATCATTGACAGAGGTGATGTCAAGATTAGTAGAGTTGACACAGAGAAAAATCTAGTAGACTCATTGACCAAGGCTCTGGCACAACAGAAGCTTGATGGTCACGCTAGAGATATGGGGTTGGCATTCCTCAACTTATAGGTCTTAGTACAAGTGGGAGATTGTTGGTGTATATGCCCTAGGGCCTAGTATTGGTCCATTATTGTATTACTTGACATTGATATTTATATATCTTTCTGGCATTGTCATTATCTATGTTTGTTTACATCTGCAATTATGTACTTATATGATAATGTCCCTGGAGACAGATTGGATCTGTGCTCAAATGATTGTCCCCAGTCGATGTACCTGACTGGATCTGGGATAGCTCTGATACTTGTGAGACTGGTATATGGGCTGGTTAGGCACAAGGTGCAAACGCAGACATATGGGTATATCAGTGGATATACAAGATAGACCTGTTGTGAGGCAATGACTTGGTGTCATGAGTTATCCACACAAGTGATAGGAGATGCATTGATCCCTTGACTTGAGGTCATTGGCCATTCTTTATGGTTAGGAACATGCTTTGATACAACCTAACACATTGCCGTAGTTGGGAGGTAATAACGATTGTCATTGAGCATGTCACGACCCATATGAGAAGGTCAATGGACAGACAAAGGATTTTCCCCTTCCTAAGGGAAACTTGATATCCATGGAGCACCTCTATGGTTCTATGACTGAAAGTGTATGGTCATACCCAGGTGAGAACCTGATTTAGTCATAGCCATGTGATTGGGTGAAAGCAAGTGGTGACACACTTGTCCAATCGGATATCAGTTTGGCAAAGAGACTGTAATGCATCTGTACCTAGTCGCGATGATGGGGATGTCGATGTCGATATCTATTCTAATGATCTGGATAGCTGCAATCACTGCTCGTGGTGACCTTTGGTCAGCACTTCCAGCGTTAGAGGAACCTATAGGGTCACACACCAAGATACTTGAGTTCTCGTATTGATCGGGAAGCCTTATGATTGAGTTATTAGATAACTCAGATCTATTTAGGAGAATTCATCAGCGTCAATGGGCCTGATGATTTGGAAGAATGTTATTGGAGCCACACTCCATTTATGGCAGGTTGAGCCGAAATTGACCATGGTTGGTCACATTTGGATTAGGGTTGCATTGGATTGGATCCAAGTGCTTAATCAACCCATATAATGAAGTTTGGGCTAGCTCATTATCCAATGAAGCCCAATAACAAGTTGTCATGAAGAGGCAATGGGCTAAAATGGTATAATGGGGAGAAAACTTCTCCCTTAGGTGCCTATGGGCATAATGGGGAGAAGTTGGCAAAGTTGCTTTATTAAGGAAGCAATTTGCGCCTCCCCCTTGCTCCTTTGATGGTATGAATGCCTTTAAGGAATGTCTTGGGCTGATATGGTGCTTGGACAATTATGGATAGGTTGAATGAGGTTTATGGTAAAGTCTTGGAGACTTTCCTTGCCTCAAACCCCCTCATCCTAGCCAAACACTTGTCATGATCCTAGCCCTTGCCCGAACTGCCTCTTGCTCTATAAAAGTAACGCTAGCCACCCCTCTCTTTATTGTTGGAATTCCTTGGAGGCATGTGCAACATCAAGAGGGGCAAAAGCAAGGGTTCAAGTGGTGGCGCAACTTCTTCCTTCTTCCTAGCCGCAAGCTTCTTCTTCTATTATCCTCTTGGCGAAGAGGGATAAGTGCTTGGTGGCAATCTCCTCTCCTTTCTTCATCATTGGCGCATCTTCCTTGAAGGTGGCGCATGCTTTGAAGAAGGAGAACAAGGCTTGGGTCTTCTTCCCGAGGCTAGCACCGGGCGTGGAAGAAGAGAGCTCGAGGCATCTGTGTGTGTGAGACTGTAGAGGGCACACGCTTGGGCGCCTACCTCGACATCGGTCTCGTCTTGCTTTAAGGTATTTTCTATCTCATCGTGTCGACTCCCTCTTATGTGATCTTCACTGGGTTTTTGGGACTGGCCTATTTCGGGGATATTCTTCTACTGTGCAATGTGTATGTATTGTAATGACTTTGAAAAATTATAAAATATCCTCGGGGTTTCCCAACAGGTACCCTTCCCATAAAACACATTTGCAAATGAAAAAGAACAAGAATCCTCTTTTATTTCAAATTTAAATCCTTCTCTTGCCAAGCAAGGAATAGATACAATGTTTTTTGTAAGGGAAGGTACACAATAGCAATTATTCAACTCTAATTGAAGTCCAGAAGGCAGGGAGAGCATCAAAAGTCCTACGGCAACAGCAGCAACCTGTGCTCCATTTCCAACACGTAGGTCAATCTCTTCAGGCCGCACCAATCTACTTTTCTGGAGCCCCTGCATATTTGTATAAATATGAGCTCCATATGCGGTATCCAATACCCATGACATACAATTAGAAAGGTTGACTTCGGTCACATAAATACCTGAGCCAGAAGACGAAGCCTTGTTTCTCTTCTCCTCGTTTTGAAGTCGCACAATGTCAATCATGTGAGTTGGCACTCCACGTGAATAGCACCTATTATTCCTGACCTTTTCCATCTTAATCTTCAATGTCTTAGTTAAGCCTTTCAGCTCAACAGATTGAATGTCTACTTTCGGAGGGTTGAGCCTCACCAATTCATCGAAAAGCTGCCTTAGATTATAAATAATCTCAAAAGCACTCTTCCGATCATATTGCCCTCGTAATTCAGACGATATGTTGGTTAGCATGAAATTAGTAACCTCCAAAGTTTCTGCATGATGCTTCTTTAAAGCATCCTTCTCAGCCGCTGAGGCCGAGCATGGAAGTGGCTCAAGAATAGGCTGCCCAAGGATATATAGCTTCCTCTCAAGCTTTGAGGAAGATCCTCAAGTTTCGATACTAGTCCATTAAGTTGGTCCAACCAAGTTATCCATTTATAGGATAGATCGCAGTAACCATCTGCTATTGTTTGTAGCCATTAATCTACAACAACCAAGAGAGTAGATTTGTACTACTTCGATCATTTAATCTGGACTTGCATTAAATGATCATGGCTCCCACTATTTTAATCGAATTGACAACCCACAAAGTCAATCGGGAAATCTGAGATTTCCTAGTGAGATGGGATCCTTGTTTCTCACACGGTCTCGCGTCCCGCTAGGGCAGGATGTACTGCACGAGGCGACGCATGTATCCTAAGGTAGGTGCGCCGACCAATTGCAACATGACAATTCCCCTTCTCAAGATAGTTCAAGCATTTTGTGCCAAGCTAGGGTTGGAATAACACAAAACCCTAACTTCTTGAGGCTGCCTCTAGAGTTCCATCATGTGGCCACCACATATGAAAAACTAGTCAAGTCTATCCTAACCGTTATTCCCAGGGCCAACGAATTCCTTACAAAGACGCGTCCAGGATTTTAACTGGAGTGGGGAAAACATTGTCACCGCATGCCTCATAAAGATAGATGCGTGTGTCCACTAGGGTGGAAACAATGCACAACACCATCGATCGATAGTTTGACGAGGGCTACACGTCAGAAGGCTATTTCAGACTTGATATTATTTTGAGGGTTTTTGAGGTCTCATCCTCTTCGTTTTATCTTTTGTCTAACATTACAGGCATGCAATCCTATAGTGATAACAAAACGATAAAACACATACGGGCATGCTTTTGCATAAATTGAAAGCAGTAAACATGCAATGTGGTCATAGCCTAATCAACACATTGAACCATCACATGCCAAAGGATGTTCAATACTTGACTAAGGTGACAAGCCCCAACCCGACCTAACCTAGCCGCCACTAAGCTTTATCTTCAAGTGTGGCTCCAAGGTCCTCCACACCAACGCATAGCACACAAACCCTAGGGTTCGGCCAAGACCTTGATGGCTCCTCCATGCATGATGCGCCATCATGCTTGTGCCAAGAGAGATAGCTCACGAACCCTACAGTTTGGCCAAGCCCTTACTTGCGTCACCAAGCAAGATGCGCCATCATAGTTGATGCGCCAGTATGCAAGCTCTAGGAGGGATGCGCCCCTAATCTTCTTTATACGTTTACAAAACAAAAAGAAAAAGCGGCACGCAGGCCTCACATAATACATCATAGGCATACAAGGGGCTTGACTCTGACCACAACATGATGCACAATCAAGATATCTATCTCATACTTTTCTATATGCTCAAGAAAACATAAAACCTCAGTTTTAGTTTCTCAGAAAACATGTCTTTCAACCTCAAGATCCGTTCACAAATCTAGGATTTTTTGTATCTCTCAGGAGTCTACAAGTGGCGCATGCATGCTCCAAGCACGCTTGCCACATACCCTTGCAATCCTTAACCTGCTAAGATTAAGACAATCACCATGCCCCATAATCTTCGACAAGTCCCACACAGTAGGTCTATCCAACATGAGTGGGGAGAAATTAATTCTCTCACATATCGGTCTATCCCACTTTGTAAAGAAAGTGAAAAACCAAAGAGATCGAATAGATGTTAGGAACGAAAAACTTATAGTTTTTCCTACTTAGAAAAACCATGCGCATATGCAAATTTTTGAAAAATTTCAGATGGCATGTGAGCATACAATCAAAGCATAAGACACTGTTCGAGTTTGCAAGTTGGCTCTGATACCACTGTTGGGAAACCCCGGGGATTTTAAAATTTTAGAGACATGCACAGCGGAAGCAATCCCTAAAACAGGCTAGTCCCAAAAACCCAGAAGATCGAGTCATGCGAAGGAATCGACACGGTGAGTAGGAGATGATACCTTGAAGCGACGATAAAGGATGCGATGTAGGTGCCCAAATGTTTGCCCTCTGCAGTCTCGCACACAGTCGACGCTCGAGTTCTCTTCTTCCATGCCCGGTGCTAGCCTTGGGAAGAAGATCCACGCCACTAGGAGAATCCCTCAAGAACCTGCGCCACCCTCTGAAAGAGAATGCGCCGTGAGGAACAGAAAGATGAAAAATGCTGCCAAGGTCCAACCATGCAACTGCCTAGAGGATAGGGAAGAAGAGAGAAATATGGCGGCAAGGAGAAGGAAGCAAGCATCAAAAGCCTTAGTCGCCAACTCTCAACCCTCCCTCTCTCTTTTATAGAAATCGTGGTGACCTTTCGTATTCTGAATTAAATTCAGAATTAATGTATGAATTAATTCATCATTAATTATAGAATTAAATTCATAATTAATTATAGAATTTAACTCTGAATTAAAGTGTCATAATGGCCCATTAAAACCATGAATTAAAGTTTCATAATGACCATTAATAGCATGACTCTTGAAATTTAGAATTAATTACAGAATTAAATACATAATTTAATTCCCAGAATTAAATACAGCATTTAATTCACCATGATGTCTATTGAGCCAAGCAACTTATTGTCATGGCCCATTAGGCCTAACGACCCATCGGGCCTCACGCTCCAATTGGGCTTCATGCCCATTGGGCTTGGAGGCCCATTGGTCCATGCTCCATGCTATACTTCATTTGACCCCATTTGACCCAATTGGCCTACTTGGATTATTTGGCCATTTCACCTATTGGGCCCATTAGGCCCATCTAGCACAAAAATGAAGTTAGCTTCAATAAGTCCCTTCCATCTCATTAGGCATAGTGGCGCTGATGAATTCTCCTAAAAAGATTCGAGTTATCCAATAACTCGATCATTAGGCTTCCCGATCAATACGAGAACCCAAGTTTCAAGTTGTGTGACCCTGTAGGTTCCTCTGACGTTGGCAGTTATGAACTCAGATCATCACAAGCAGTGAGTGACACCAAGCAGTGCATCGCTGCTACCCACTCATCGGAATGGATATCAACATCGACATCCCCGTCATCGCAACAAGATACCGATGCATTATAGTCTCTTTGCCAAACTGATATCCGATTGGACAAAGTGTGTCACCACTTTGTTTTCATCCAATCTCATGGTCATGACTAAATTAGGCTATCACTTGGGTATGACCATACACTTTCAGTCATGCAACCAAAGGGGGCCCCATGGATATCAAGCTTCCCTTAGGAAGGGGCAAATCCTATGTCTGTCCATTGATCTTCTCATATGGGTCGTGATATACCCAATGACAACCGTTATGACCTCCCTGCTATGGCGAGGTGTTAGGTTGTATCAAAGCATGTCCCTAATCATATAGAAGAGTCAATGACCTCAAGTTAAGGGATCAATGCATCTCCTGTCACTTGTGAGCTTAACTCATGATACTAAGTTACAGCCTCACAGCGGGTCAGTCCAGTATCTCCGCCACTGATATACCCATATGCATGCGTTAGCACCCCGTGCCTAACCAGCCCATATACCAGTCTCACATGTACCAGAGCTATCCCTTATCTACTCAGGTACTTGACTGGGGTCACACCATTTGAGCACAGATACAATCTGTCTCCAGGGACATTATTATCCATGTACATAATCGCAGATGTAAACATAGCATAATAACGACAATGCCAGGATGATATATTAAATATCAATATCAAGTAGTACAAACTAGACCAACAACGGGTCTAAGGGCATATACACCAACAGAATCCTCACGGCGGATCGATCCAGTATATCTACCTTGATATACCTATATGCTTGTGTTAGCAACCCGTGCTCAACCAACGCATATACTAGTCTCAAGTGAATCATAGCTATCCCATATCCACTTTGATTCTTGACCAGGGATAAACACAGAGACTAGATAAAATCTATCTCTTAGGGACATTGTATATGCAAATGCACATGTGCGCAGATGTACAAATTTGCGTAACAATGACAATGCCAGGATAACTCATCTATCAACTAGATGTGCTGCACATATCCCAATGGACCAACTTGAGGTCCTAGGGTATAAACACTAACACATATAACCACGGACTCCCAAGGAGGGTGTGGGCGACTTCTATAGTCACCACATCGCACCATACCTTGTCACGGTAGTCCCCAAAAGCGATGGGAACCTGACATCGGTGGGTGACCGGAAGACTCGACGTATCCACCCACGTGATGGAGTAAGGTTTCGGGTGAGGCTCAAGGGGATGACCGAAGCGCGTGATCGCGGTCCGAGAGACCACGTTCAAGCTACTACCCCCATCGATGACAATCTTACATGAGTGCCCGTTGCACTTGATGTAAGTCGTGTAAATACTCATGCGCCTCCAATCCTCGGAGGGTAGGGGCTGGACAAGGGTGTAGCGCACCACTGCGAGTGTGGGGTGACCTGACTCTTCGCCACTGGTGTAACACTCGGCCTCGACGTCGTGCTCGGCGGGGTCGCGAGTGATGGTGGTGACGCATGTAGGACCCATGTACGCAAGGGCAGACCTCTTGGGGCAATCAGCGACAAGTGGCCTGGTTGCAAACAGTTGTAACGGGTCACTCGACTAGAGGACCCAACCACGGGGGCCTTGTCCTTCTCTTCCCACGTGGGTCGAGAAGACAAGGCCTCGAGGTGTGGACACCTTTGGGACTGATGAGCCTGCGGTGTGGGTTGTGGGTCCGGACAAGGTTCTGTCCGCTAGGGTCGGGGGTGGAAATGCGGGGGACCACCCGTATGAGGCCGCCTATGGGACCCAACCTCGTTGCACCTAGTTGCGGCGCGAAGGTCGTGCTCTATGTCTCTAGCATGCTGAAAGGTCTGGTCAAATGTCTCCGAACCATACGTAGGTAAGCCTCGACGGATATCAGCACAGTGCCCGTTCTTAAACTTGGACAATACCAATTCAGGGTCCTCTTGTAAGTTGCAACGGAGTTGCAACGTCTCAAAGGTGAGACAGTACTCCTCTACGGTACCCGAACCTTGATGCCGGTTGCTATACTGGTTGAGGAGACGCTGCCTATACGAAGGGGGTACGTATCGCTCACGGAGGCGATACCACATCTTTGCCCACTCAGTGATCGGGGGAAGGGTTTGTTGCGCATTTTGGCGCTCCACGTTTTCCCAATGTGAATGTGCAGGTCCTTCAAGCAAGGTGCACCCATACCTAACACGCGTGTGTGGCGGCCAATTGCTGAGGTAAAAATGTGCGTCAACGCACGCAACCCAATCGTGGAACTGTGTAGGATCAAGACTGCCCGTGAAAGGCACGGGGTGTTCCGAATGAAGTAGTGGAAATCGTCATCCGCTCGAGGACGCTCAATGTTTGTGTGCACTGGGGTGCGAGGTGCGGCCCAAGCATGGCCAAAGCAACTGTTGGGTTGGGGACCTTGCGCAGCCCATACATCGTCGTCATCAAGTGGATCATCACCATGACATAGGTACCCATGTGCCTCGTACGGCCTTGGGCGACCCCAATCGTCCTCATAGTGACACTGATGGGCGGGTGTGGCTAACGGGGGGAACACTATAGTGGGGGCTGGGTTTGCAGACGCTGGAGGATTAACTGGGTTTGGGTGTCTATGCTCCGTGGACCCAAGGCGATCAGTGAGGTTCTAGATCCCAGCCAAAATCTGCTAGATCATGGTATCCATGCTTGCCTTGTGGGGGTCCACTCGTGTGGACAACGCCTCAAGCTTCACATCAACTCGGGCTTCAAGAGTAGCCATAGACTCTAAACGGGTGCTAGCCCCTTTTGAAGGCTGGACCGACGCTTGGGTTTCGGGGATGGTATCCGGAAATTGGGAGGACATGACTTATGACCTCGTAGTCACCATGCACGAACAAGGGTGGACCAGACTATGCAAGATGCTGATAAATGAAGAAACGATGTAGAAATATTCTATGCGGCGGAGTTGGATCGTGCAAACGATAAAAATCCAATGCGCAACTCCTCTAATACCAGATTTGATGAAGCTACTATAGGTGGGAGGTCCCTAAGCTATACTCTACGGTGTTTACACAAAGCGCAAAAATCGTGAGAGGGTCCGGAGACAAGGGAAGTAAAAGTGCTACGAAAAATAGCAACAAACATAAGGAATCAGTGCAAAAATCCGTTCCGGGGCAATACAAATGCTAGAGGAAACCGATAGCACCCAACTATGCGAAATTTACTCACTAACCTCTTGAGCAACTTTAGGCGCAGCACGTTATGGGTGACGGGTTCGCAGGGTTCAGCTCGCGCGCCTATGCACCTGGGACGAAACCACAAATAGGGGATTGTCCACGCCTCCGACGTTCGGATACTCGTGGGTGAGGGGGTGAAGGAAAACACACAGTGAAATGGGACAGCAAGCGGAATGTAAACAAACAAGCGAACCTGACCCACTGGAAACGATGGGATTTAATTCTTGGAATGCAGAAAATAACTCGGAGTCGAAGCACCGGCTGCGACTCTTATAACTCTAGAACTGAGGCACTAATCACGATCTCCACAAGCTAGAGCACTCTACCACTCTAGAGAACTGAAGATGAATGCTGGCCAACCCCTCTCTTTTATAAGATAAGGAGGGGAACAAGACAAAAGGGGCAGCATCCTAACAACTAACTACCAAAAAGCAGTCAAGCTACCACATAAAACAAACCAGAATATAATCCTACCAACTATCAACTACTCCTACAGGGGTACAGGTTCTTTGATTATTCAGCGTACGGGTGTTGTCGGAGGTTGTTAGACGTGCTCCGAGCATATCGCAAGAAAACAACAAAACTTGGAAGTTATGGCTGGGTCACCACCATGGCCTCTTGAGCTGTATTGCTGATGTGGTTGTGGGGTGCATTTGGGGTTGGGCCTTCAAGAGGTTGGTGTTGGTGTATATGCCCTAGGACCTAGTTTTGGTCAACTTATGTACTACTTAACCTTGATATTTATATCATTCTGGCATTGTCGTTATCTATGTTTGTTTACATCTGCGCATATGTTCTAACATGATAATGTGCCTGGAGATAGATTGGATCTGTGCTCGAACTATAGTCCCCAGTCGATGTACCTTAGTGGATATGGGACAGCTATGGTACTTGTGAGACTGGTATGTGGGCTAGTTAGGCACGTGGTG
>JANTFE010003423.1:0-14030 GCA_027562315.1 Costus pulverulentus | reverse complement strand
GATTTGGTTTGGTCATTGGACCAACTACATTGAACCGGCTCATATGTGAGCGCTTAGTTCATATGAGAGAAGAGATATGCGTTTGGTTCACTTCATGTGAACGCATAATGCATGTATTGAAGTCTTGCTAATTTTGGCATTTCGGTTTTCCAAAGTGATGAACATCTCAACGTTCGATCACAAGGCTTCTCTAACGCTTGTCTCCCCTTTGCTCTTGACGACACACACACTCTTGCGTGGTGTAAGTCGACGAGAAGAAGGATCGGCCAAGAGAGACTTCATCATCCCCTTCCATTCGACAAGGAAGCTTGGGTGCCTTGCTAGCACAAGGGACGCCAAGGAAGTAAGCGATCTTCATCTTGTGTGTGAACTTTTGGAGGAGATCAAAGTTGCTCTCTTCTTCCAACGCACCATCCAAGCGATGGCCATGGTATGGATCTTTTCAATCTTTGCAAGTTGATCATTGAAACATACATGCGATCATAGAAACCCTAGATTCCGCAAGAAAAGGTTTCACATGCGCCTATTAAGGTTTGCGCCCCCCTCTCGAAAGGGGTACTAACACAGCCCCTAAACCATGAGAAATACACTTCAGCATTGTCAAGCCAACCATGAAGTGGATAATTTCGAGATTAATCCTGCTTTCTTGACCATGATCCAACAGAACCAATTTGGAGGAGCTCCATTTGAAGACCCCTATCAACATTTACATCTTTTTATTGAATATTGTGATATCATTAAGATTTATGGAATTTTTGATGATGCCCTAAAACTAAGACTATTTCCTTTTTCTCTCAAAAATCGTGTGCGATTTTGGCTACATTCTCAACCTTCTGGTGTTTTCACTACATGGAAACAACTATCAAATGCTTTCCTGATGAAGTACTTTCCACCAAGCAAAACCATCCAATTGAGAAATTAGATCACAAGCTTTACACAAAAGGATGGAGGATCATTCAGCAAGGCATGAGAGCGATTCAATGATTTACAACGGAAGTGCCCTCACCATGGCCTTGAAAATTGGGTTTTAATTCATACATTTTATTATGGTCTACTTTATAATACCCGTCTAATTGTTGATGCTGCTGCAGGAGGAGCCCTCATGAGAAGACCATTGAAGATGCTTCTACCCTATTTGAAGAAATGTCCTTGAACTATAACCAATGGGATCCTGAAGAAGAACTGCTATATTGTCATTGTCATGGTAAGAATGAAAGTGAGGAATGTCAACCCTTAACTAAAGAGGTAAATTCTTTTAGTGTAAAATCTTTGCTTGACAAGTTTATGGCTAATCAAAATCAATTCATGCAAACTCAAAACAAAGAAATTGAAGATCTTAAGAGAATGGTTAGTCAACTTGCCTTTCAAGTTGAATCCTTAACTACTCACAATAAAACCCTAGAAGATTAAATGCCTGATGAACACTGTAATTCAATCATCACTAGAAGTGGAAAAGAATTAGAGGAACCAAAAGGGAGAGTTGAGAATAACAAAAAAGGACTTGATGATGAACGTGACAATGAATTGGAGTTAGAAAAATCTTCTGAGTATGAGCCATCCCAAACTAGTTTGCCACCTCACCAGGGTGATGAACCTAAAGGTGATGTGCCATGCCATGTCAGGAAGATATTTTAAAACCTAATTCTCTTATACCCTTTCCCCAAAGGTTAGTGCAAGAAAAATTAGACAAATAATTTGGGCGATTTTTAGATGTTTTGAAAAAGCTTTACATTAACATTCCATTTACTGAAGCTTTATCTCAAATGCCCATATATGCTAAATTTTTAAAAGAAATATTATCTAATAAGAGAAAAATAGAGGGCTATGACACTGTGACTTTAATTGAGGAATGTAGTGCTGTTATCCAAAACAAAATGCCACCCAAACTGAAGGATCCAAGTAGTTTCACTATCCCTTGTTTTATTGGGAGTATGGTTTTTGACCGAGCCTTATGTGATTTGGGTGCTAGTGTGAGCCTAATGCCATTGTCTACTTGCAGGAGATTGGACATGGGGGAACTCAAGCCAACTTCTATATCTTTGCAGCTCGTCGATCGCTCGGTGAAATACCCCGTGAGAATTCTTGAAGATGTGCCTATACAAGTAGGTAAATATTTCATTCCAGCGGATTTTATAGTTCTTGAGATGGAAGAAGATGCAAAAATCCCCATCATACTTGGTAGACCGTTCTTAGCCACCGTAGGAGCGCTTATTGATTTAAAGAATGGTAAGCTTTCACTTAACATTGGGGATGAAAGAATTGAGTATGACTTGTATGAAGCCATCAAAAACCCTTCAAATTCTGAATCTTGTTGTAGTATACATGATATAGATGACATTGTCTATAATCTTAATGATTTATTTGAAACCAATGAATGCGACACTGATTTAGACTTTGCTTTTGGAAAAACAAACTCTATGACCGATGAACTATCAAATTGCAATGCTTGTGATAATGAAAAGAGTGAAGAAAGAAAGACTCCAAAAATAGAACTTAAGGCTTTACCTGATAACTTTCGTTATGAATTTTTGGGTCCTGATTCTACTTATCCTGTTATTGTTGATGCATAGTTAGGGAAAAGGGAGACAAATTTGCTTCTCGAGGAATTAAGAATTCATAGAAAGGTAATTGGGTACTCAATTGATGACTTGAAAGGAATTAACCATTCTTTTTGTATGCATAGGATCTTGATGGAAGAGGAGCACAAGCCACATGCAAATTTCCAAAGAAGACTGAACCCCTCCATGAAAGAAGTTATAAAGAAAGAGGTTCTGAAATTACTAGATGCAGGTATTATCTATCCTATATCTGATAGCAAATGGGTAAGTCCTGTACATTGTGTTCCTAAGAAAGGAGGGGTAACTATCATGAAAAACAAAGATAATGAATTGATTCCTGTTAGACTGTTACTAGTTGGCGCATGTGCATAGACTATAGAAAACTGAATGCTGCCACTAGGAAAGACCATTTTCCTTTACCTTTCATTAATCAGATGGTTGAAAGATTGACAAACCATTCTCACTTTTGCTTTTTAGATGGATATTCTGGTTTTTTTCAAATTCCTATACATCCTGATGATCAAGATAAAACCACTTTCACATGCCCGTATGGAACTTTTGCATATAGGAGAATGCCATTTGGTTTATGTAATGCACCCGCTACATTTCAAAGATGCATGATGACTATCTTTTCTGATTTCATTGAAGACTTTATGGATGTATTTATAGATGATTTCTTCGTATACGGTTCCTCTTTTGATGTTTGTTTGGCTAATTTATCTCAGGTTTTACAGAGATGTGAAGAAACTAACCTTGTGCTTAATTGGAAAAAATGTCACTTCATAGTTAGGCAAGGGATAGTTTTGGGGCACTTGATTTCAGAGAGAGGAATTGAAGTTGATAAGGCCAAAGTTGAAGTAATAGAGAAATTGGAACCACCCACCATAGTGAAGGAGGTCCGAAGCTTTCTAGGACATGCAGGATTCTACCGGCGATTCATCAAAGATTTCTCTAAGCTTGCTAGACCTCTTACAAATTTACTTTGTAAAGATGTAAAATTTTCTTTTAATGAAGATTGTTTATCTTCTTTTCAAGGACTAAAGAAAGCTTTGGTTTTAGCACCTATCATTCAGCCTCCAGATTGGGATTTACCCTTTGAACCCATGTGTGATGCTAGCGATTATGCAATTGGAACAGTTCTAAGACAAAGGAAAGACAAAAAGCCTTATGTTATCCATTATGCTAGTAGGACTTTGGATGAGACACAAAGGAATTACATTACCACTAAGAAGGAACTTTTAGCTGTAGTATTTGTCTTTGATAAATTTAGATCATACTTAATTAACTCCAAAGTGGTAGTGTACACTGACCATGCAGCTGTTAGGTACTTAATGCAGAAAAAGGATACTAAACCACGATTACTTAGATGGATTTTACTTTTGTAAGAATTTAATTTGGAGATTAAAGACAAAAAGAGATCAGAAAACCTTGTTGCAGATCATCTTTCAAGGATAGTGGTAGATACTAAAAAGGATGATGAGATCAATGATTCCTTCTCTGAAGAGCAACTCTTAGCCATTGAACAACTCAAAGCCCCCTGGTATGCTGACATAGTGAATTATCTTGTAGCTAATATTTTTCCTCCTGATTTGAGCTACCAAAAAAGGAAGAAATTTTTGGCTGAGGTGAAACACTATTTTTGGGATGAGCCTTATGTGTTTAGAAGATGTGCAGATGGCATTTTTAGAAGATGTGTACCTGAAGAGAAAGTTGCAGATACATTGCTTCAATGCCATGGATCCTCTTATGGTGGTCATGCCGGTACTGAGAAGACTGCTTTTAAGGTGTTACAATTAGGATTTTATTGGCCCACAATGTTCAAAGATGCTAGAAATTTTATATTGTCTTGTGATAGATGTTAAAAGACAGGGAACATTAACAGAAGACATGAGATACCACTGTCCAATATTTTTGAAGTTTAGATATTTGATGTTTGGGGAATTGACTTCATGGGACCTTTCCCATCTTCTAGAGGTAACAAGTACATTCTTGTAGTAGTAGATTATGTCTCAAAATGGGTTGAAGCTCTTGCTTCCCTTACAAATGATTCCAGAGTGATAGTTAAACTATTCAAAAAATTATCTTTCCACGGTACGGGACACCATGAGTAGTAATCAGTGATGGAGGCTCGCATTTCATAGAACACAAGTTCTCATCCATGCTCAAGAAGTATGAGGTGAATCATAGAGTTGCAACACCTTATCACCCCCAAACGAGTGGTCAAGTTGAGGTATCAAACAGAGAAATCAAGGGAATTTTGGAAAAGACAGTGTCACACACTAGAAAAGACTGGGCATTCAAACTTGATGATGCATTGTGGGCATATAGGACTGCTTTCAAGACACCCATAGGTATGTCTCCTTTTCAATTGATTTATGAAAAATCATGTCACCTTCCTATAGAGCTCGAACATAAGGCGTTCTGGCAATCAAGAAACTGAATCTCGACTTGAAGAACGCGGGTGAAAAACGGAGGTTACAATTAAACGAGCTAGATGAGATTAGACTCTCTGCATATGAAAACGCAGGAATATACAAAGAGAGGACTAAAAGATGGCATGATCGACATATTTTCAGAAAATACTTCCAACCAGGTGACTTTGTTCTTTTGTTCAATTCTAGATTGAGACTTTTCCCTAGAAAGTTTAAGTCTCGATGGTCTGGTCCTTTTCAGGTAAAGAAAGCCTATCCTTACGGAGCTGTAGACATATGGAGTGAGAAAACAGGAGAATTTAAGGTTAGTGGTCAGAGATTGAAGCATTATTATCAAGAAGAGCAGATTGAAGTAAAGGAAAGTTTTTACCTTGATGAGCCACGATCAAATCCGAGTAACGAACGGTCAAGCTAATGACCTTTGAACTAGCGCTTCTTGGGAGGCAACCCAAGCACTGTCTTTTCTAGATACTTTTTACTTTAAAAAAAAAGAGAGAAGAAGAAAGAGAGGGAGATATGAAAGAGGTTAAATCTGCTGACGATGGCGAAAAATAAAACATTGTGAGTATCACTTTCCCTACTACTTTGCATTCTATTTCCTCGTCTTATCAATACTCCATAATCTTTTGAGAAAGATGATTTCTTCAAACCTCTATGTCCGACATTGCTACATTGCGTTGTGATTAATTCGTGGCTTTGATCTATTTTGAAAATAATTTTGATGACTTGTTTAATTTTTGATGATAAGTGAATTCAAACTTGTGATTAGAACTAAACTTATCATGTTAGATTTATTTCTTCAATGCATATCTATCTTTTGAAATTTGACATTGGTTGATGCATGAAATTTTGGGTAGATGTATTATTTGAGGAGTAAGATCTAAAGGTGAACCTACTCTTTTAAATAAAATGAGTATATGAGTATGATTATTGAATTAATATCAATTGATTAACCTAGTAGATGTTTAGTCTATTTTACTATTTGTTGGGAAAGAAGAATCCAAGATCCATAAAAATAGTGAGAGACTCCCCTACTTGGCACTATGTAAAATTGATGGTGGTACCTAAGACATGGGTTGAAGTCTATGCATGAAAAATAATGAGAGATAAAAAGAATAAGACTCCTCTACTTGGCACTATGTAAAATTGATAGTGGTACCGAAGATAAGAGTTGAAGTCAAGAATAAAAAGTGTGTATCTAAGTGGGTACATGCCATCTTTACAAAAACAAATAAAATACATAAAAAAATGAATAAAAAAATATGTGTGGAAAAAGATCTTGGAAACCTAATTCCTGTAAACAAAAGGATGATAGATTTGAACTAAAAATTGGATGAAATCTTGAGATTAAAAATTCTATTTATTATACAAGTTGCAAAGTTTTATTTAATTAAGTCGTGGATCTAGAGGGTTGAACTCTAAGAATGATATGTTTATTTGAAGTTTTGTGAAACAATTGGAATTTTTCATTGATGGTTGCATTTTAGAAATTTATTGAGCATGAAAAGGTTTATCTTTTAGTCAATTTTTTATTCTTGCTTGAGGACAAGCAAGGTTTGAGCCTTATGTATTTTGATGACACCAAAATATATAGTATATTTTGTATCATTTTATATATCTTTTCATGCTAAACTGAAGCTCTTTTGCTTATTTTTATGCCAAATTTATCAAATATTGCAAAATCTACTTCTATTTTGGTTTTTAATGATTTTCAGGTAAAAAGACACTATTTTGTGGCATTTTCAAGCAGAATCAAATACATGGGAGGGTTCCAATCATCAAGATGAGATTACATGGCAAATTTCACGTAAATCAGAGCAACACACCAAAATACGACACTGTCGTAATCTATAATACGGTATCGTATTTCCGTACGCTACCATAATATCATTGCACTGCCGTAATTTGGTGGATTTTCTAACCAGAAGATTTTACGGATTTTACGGCACCGCCGTAATAAATTACACGGGCCGTAATTTAGAGCGCTTTCAGACCAGAGACATTCACTAAAATTACGGCACTGCTGTAACTTATATTACAGTGCCGTATTTTCCAGATGTTTTAGATCAAAGAACTCAACCAATTTTACGGCACCACCGTAAAATAAAACACTGCCGTAATTCGTGTTTTGAACGCGACTTCCACGGTCGAATTTTTAGCCCAATTTTTGTAGGATCGATTGTAGACGATCCAGGCGGTGAAATTCAAAGCTATAAGAAGCAAAAGAGGAGTTTTCGCCGAGAGAAAGAGGAAGACACCAAAAGCCCCAATTTTCATCCACCATATAGAGAGAAATCGAGATTTGAGCCACCGCCTAGGGTCTCACCGCTGCGACGCACACAGTGCATCTGCGGCCGTGAAATTTGAAGGGAAGCTATGCCTGGAGTAAGAGAACACGCCCCAGAAGTTTCAGAGGAAAAAGAGATCAATTGGAGGAGAAATCAATAAAAAGGAAAGCACCGCTACTGTTCATCGACGCTCAACTCAAAATTACGGCTGTAATTTATATTATAGCCGTGGTGTATTTTCTGAAACCCTCTTCTCCCTTTGATTTTCAATCTTTTGAAACCATGGATTATTGTAACTCCTTCATTATGCTAGCTTAAACCTTTATGGGACATGGGGGAGTAATTCCCTTTGATTTTCTCAATGACTAGATACTTTTTACTTTCATCATGATAGTTCTACTTTGATGATTCTACGTATGTGATTATTGCTCTAAAATTCTCCTTAGTTTATTTATTGTCATGGATGATATAGAGTTTTTGCAATATGGATTGAAAAGTGATTTGCTTGAGAACTTGGAACCCTAAAATTGAATAATAGGAACTCACCGTAAGAAATTAGGTTAAGTTCTTATTTCTTGATTTTAGTAATTTTGTTGCCATGTTTGATAATTATGAACCTAGGATTGAGTTATTGTGTCAAACGTGGAGATCTTGCATGAAAGTATGGATCGGAACGTTGGAGAACCATAGGTAGAACGTGTATTGAAACTCAGATGCGCGAAAGCGATCCTTGAGATTCCACTCGAGACGATCAACTTAGAATTCGGATGCATGAAAGTGAACCTTGAATACTTCGTTTGGTGATTTACTTATTTACAGCATTGGGATAAATCTTGCGCGAAAGCGAAGATTAGTCCCTGCATGGTTGTCTGCATGAAAGTGAGACAATCCACTTATGAAATAAATTATGTCTTTATCATTGTAAAACTAGATTGATGAACATCTATTTTTGTCTAGTCATGAAAATTAAAGTGAATGAAACCCTAGTCCTAGTTTCTCTCTGATTATACTCTCCCATGTGTTTTTTTATCATTGCTTGACTTCTATTCGATTGCCTAGATAGTAAGAAATCAATTATTTGGTACTTGACAACTTAGGTCTCTGTGGGTTCGATATCTATTTTATTACTTCGAGTATCCGTGCACTTGCAGAAATAACAACAAGCTTGGTGACACAACAAGTCTTTGGAGCCGTGTCGGGGGGTGACAAGTCCCCGTACGCCAAACAGCGAGTTTTTGGCCGCGACACCTTAGATAAGTTTTAGTCTACCTACTTGTTGGGATACAACAGAACTATGTGAAGAAGTTTATATGGAGCAACCTGAAGGCTTTGTGCTTCTAGGTAATGAGAATAAAGTATGTAAACTAGTTAAATCAATTTATGGATTGAAACAAGCTCCAAAGGAATGCACAAAAGATTTTATTTAGTAATTCTCTCTAATAACTTTAGACACAGTACAGTTGACAAGTGCATCTATCACAAGTCAACAAAGGAGTATAGAGTAATCTTATGTTTATACGTTGATGACATGCTAATATTTAGCACAAATGAGAAAGGAATAAAAGAAACCAAATTGTATCTAAATTCAATCTTTCAAATGAAAGATCCGAGTGAAGTAGATACAATCTTGGGAATCAAAATAAATAAACTTGCTTGTGGATATTCCTTATCTCAGTGTCATTACATTGATAAGATGCTTGATAAGTTCAAGTATCTTGGTATAAAAGAAGCTAATACTCCATTCGATTCAAGTCTAAAATTATCAGAAAATAATCAGAGAATTATTGATCAATTAAATTATGCAAGTGTCATTGGTAGTCTTGCGATGACATGCAAATATATGATATATCGTGGCTTAATTCTATTATTATTTTAGACTAAATTGCATGTTTTGTCTCATTTATGCACTTAAATGCTTCATATTCTTCAGGGTCTTCACATTTCCTTTGTTTTATTGAAATGTAGGTATTTTGCCTCAAAATTGATGGAATTTGGAAGATCTGAAGATATGGGACGATTCCTCATGATGAGATGAAGCTACACGAGAAATTTTAGCCCAATCAGAGCCTTCTACAGGATGCACGGTCGTGGGTGTGTACCCATGCATGGCCGTGCATGATCTGACTATTCTAGGCTTCACCGAGCCGTACACGGGCACGGCCGTGGGTGTGCATCGCCTCGCGCAGCTTCGATAGGCACTCAATTTTTCAGCAATAACTTTCTATTTTGGAAGCGGATATCGCTAAAATTTGGAGGAGACCTTCCTAACTTAGCTATGCACATTTTGGGACCGAAATCATCGGATTTGATCAAGCGGTTGAGGAGAACAAAGTGAAAGGGTGACAACCTAGGGTTTGGGGCGATTTTATGGGCGACAACACTGTTCTGGCTCGTTTTCTTCGTCGTTCCGACATGGATCTTAGTGCTGGACCTTCTTCTATCACGGATCTATCATGTATTTCATGGACCTTCTTCTATAACGATGAATCTTGATATATTTATTTCTCTATTTATCTTTGCTCTTATTCATGTCTAAGAAGTTTTATTTCATGTTTGTGTACCGGCCATACATATGCATATTTTAGATGTTGTGGGATGGACTGAGAGGTGAACCACAATCATCGGAATCCCTTAGACAGGACTGGTGATTTCATTTAGCGAGAGCACTCAAAATCACCCGAGTAACCATAATTCTTCATAGAACCCATTGGGTCGACTTAACCCGGTAAGCCACAAGAGTAGGAGACTTGGGTTAAGTCGGATACCAGACCATGTCCTGAGAGGGAGCGTGTCTGTACCCTAGGAAGGATTACCTTCAGAACTTAGATAAAACTTAATTTAAAATATCAAGCCTCAATATTTCTTCACGCTTCAGTGTGGTGAAACCTAAAGCCCCGCATCTCTCTCATAGATTTAAAACCCCATTTGCTTTGCTCTCTGTTCAATTTGCTTTCAATCTGCTTTAGTTTAATTAATTGCACTAGGATTTTAGACATCTCTTCCTTAATTGTTAACCTAGCTATTAGTTGACTAATCAGTTAGTACTTGACCCCTAGTCCTCGTGGGATCAATACTTATTGTATTACGCGATAGACCGTGCACTTGCGGTAGCAGTCTATTCGCGACCGGCTATTGAAAAGACTTAAGCTCGAAGGACAATTCTGTGACAGTCAAACAATGGAAGCGAACCGCTCTCTGAAGGACTTTGCAGCACCCACCATCTCTGGTGTGCACTCGAGCATATCACGACCGGCTATCGAAGCTAACAACTTCGAGATAAAGCCGTCACTTGTATAAATGGTACAGCAGAACCAATTCAGTGGAGCAGCCACTAACGATCCTAACCTTCATTTATCTATCTTTTTAGAATGCTGCGACACTTTAAAGATTAATGGTGCTCATCCTGATGCCATGAAATTAAGACTCTTCCCTTTTTCTCTCAGGGATCGAGCTAGGGCATGGTTGCAGTCTTTACCGCAGGCCTCTATTACAACGTGGGAGCAATTGTCTCATGCTTTTCTGTCAAAATACTTCCCACCGAGCAAAACAGCCCAACTCAGAAATCAGATCACCAACTTTGCCCAACGAGAAGGAGAGTCCCTGTATGAAGCATGAGATTGGTTCAAAGAATTATTGAGGATGTGTCCACACCATAGTCTATAGAAATGGGTGATCATTCACACCTTCTACAGTGGATTGCTATACCAGACCAGACTTTCTATAGATGCTGCTGCTGGTGGGGCACTAATGAACAAGAACTATGATGAAGCGATGGAGTTGATCGAGGACATGGCCCTCAACCATTATCAATGGTCAAGAGAGAGGAGTCAACCAGTTCGAAGTTCAGGGAAGTTTGACATGAATATGATTAATTCCCTAGTAGCAAAAGTAGATTCACTTTCTTCTAAACTTGACTCTATTAATGTTTCTACTTTTAATTCTATGACTTGTGATGTTTTTGGAGTGACAGGACATTCCTCTGATGACTGCCACATTTTGAATGCCCCCTCTGAACAAGTCAACGCTATTGGGAATTTCAGGAACCAGAATGACCCCTACTCGAACACATACAATCCGGGATGGAGAAATCACCCAAATTTCTCCTACAGGTTGAATCAAGGGCAATTGCCTCTTGCTAATTTTTCAAATCAGAACTTCTCTTCTAATTTCAGGTCTCACCTTGGAATACAACATCCATCTGCCAATCAAAGGTAACAAGATCCGCTACAGAAGTCCAAATTAGAGTCTATGTTGGAAAATTTCATGGCGAGTCAGATGAAGCACAATGATTCTATAAGTGAGCAGATTTGCCAGTTGAACATGAAAGTGGACTCTGTATCAACCCATTCAAAAATAATGGAGAATCAGATCACGCAGCTTGACCAACGAACCAGTTCAATCCAGGAAAGAATTAACCACAACGAGCATTGTAATGTGATAACGACGAGGAGCGGAATCCAGCTAGAAGATCCAAAGATGCTCGAACCTAAGGAAAGAGCAAAGGAAAATCCACCTGAGGAAGTTCCACTAGATGAGGATTCTGTAGCTAGCTCAGAATCAGAAAAGCAAAACTTGAATGTGCAGAAGGAGCATGTTTACGTTCCACCTCCACCATACAAACCACCTATCCCATTCCCTTAGCGACTAGCTAAGGCTAAATTGGATCGGCAGTTTGGAAAATTTTTGGAGGTATTACAAAAACTCTATATCAATATTCCTTTCACTGACGCTCTCTCACAAATGCTAGCGTACGCTAAGTTTTTAAAGGAAATCCTCTCTAAGAACAAAAAGATTGAGGAGCAAGGAATAGTTGCCTTGACTGAAGAGTGCAATGTCGTCCTCCAGAATAAGCTTCCACCCAAACTGAAAGATCCAGGGAGTTTTTCTATTCCCTGCTAATTTGAGACTATGCCTTTTGACAGAGCTCTATGTGACTTAGGAGCTAGCGTAAGTTTAATTCCCTTATCTATCTGCAGGAAGTTAGGCATGGATGGGATGAAGCCTACCTCTATATCCCTTCAACTAGCTGATCGATCAGTGCACCGACCGGTCGGGATCATTGAAGACGTGCCGATAAGAGTGGGAGATTTTTTTATCCCTGCGGATTTTGTAGTGTTGGAAATGGAAGAGGACACTCGACTACCCATCATTCTAGGGCGCCCTTTCCTTGCAACCGCCGGCGCCGTTATTGATGTGAAAAATGGGAAATTGGCACTGAATGTTGTTGAGGAGAAATTAGAATTTGACTTGTTTTCTGCTCTAAAGAAACCATCTTTTGTAGGGTCTTGCTGCGAAATTGATACTATGGAGGACAACATTGAACCTACCCCACCAACCGCCAAAGACACTTGGGAAGTCTGTCTGCTGAATGATGAACATGAGGGTGATACTGATGAGCATCAGGTTCAAGTAGAAAGCTTGGGAGTTGTTCACTTTGAGAGATTCGGGAGAACACAGTTTGAAAGTCTTGGAGACGTTAAGCCTGGTCCTTCTACAAAGAAGGAATTAGAGTTCAAACCCCTTCCTGATAATCTTAGATATGAATTCCTTGATGCTAACTGTACTTGTCCTGTCATCATTAGTGCTGGCCATAATGCAGAAGAGACTGCGAAGCTACTGAAAGAACTACGACTCCATAAATAGGTAATTGGATACTCATTGGAGGATATTAAAGGAATTAATCCTTCATTCTGTATTCATAGGATTTTCTTGGAGAGCGATAGTAAAGCTTCAGTGGAATTCCAACGCCGATTAAATCCAAATATGAAAGAAGTGGTCAAGAAGGCGATATTGAAATTACTTGATGCGGGGGTTATTTATGTTAGGGAATGCCGGGTGTAATTTAAAATTTTGCAATCCCAGGACGCAGCGGAAGAAGCATTACACCCAAAACACATTCCGGTCCCAAGGATCCTTGCGAGGGAGAAGACACAAGGATGTGTTAGAGATGTACCTCTTTTGCTTGTCTAGACGTCGAAGCCATGTTGAAGGCGCTCAAGTGTTTGCCCTCTACAAGTATCCACGCGTCGACTCCTTGATCGTTGCTCCCTTCCACGCTAGGTGCTAGCCTCGGGAAGAGAATCGCGCCTTAGGTTTCCTTCACTCTTCTTGCGCCACCTCCAAGGTTCATGCGCCAAGTGCAAGGAAGATGCCGCCAACTCCTTATCCTCTTTACTCCAAGAGAAGAGGGAGAAGAAGAGCTTCGGCTTTGAGGAAGATTGAGAGGAAGTCACGCCACCAAGTCCTTCTCCAAGTCACGCCAAGAGGAGAGGAGGGAGAAGACTTTCGGCTACTAGTAGGAAGAAGGGTTGCACCACCTTGATGTTGTCGCCCTTTGCCTTGCTCTCGCCCTTCTATGTGTTCACGTCTCCAAGTGTTCATCATCAAGAGAGGGCGACAATGGGTCCTATAAATAGGACTAGAGGCGGTTTGAGCAAGGGCTAGGATCATGCCAAGTGTATGGCTAGGATGAGGTGTCTTGAGGCAAGGAAAGTCTCCAAGACTTTACCATAAACCTCATTCAACCTATCCATAAAAGTCCAAGCACTATATCAGCCCAAGACATGCCTCAAATGCATTCTTACCATCAAAGGACAAGTGGCTAGGCGCAACATGCATGAAGAATTTGGCTAAGCAAGGGTTCGAGGGGAATTAGGGTTTGGAGGTAAGGTAAGTCTCCAAGATCTTACCATAAACCTTACCCTACTTTCCATATGCGCCTAGGAACTTCCCATAAAAGTTCTCAAGCCATA
>JANTFE010003399.1:11557-21857 GCA_027562315.1 Costus pulverulentus | reverse complement strand
GCCACACATTCCTGTCATGCACCAATAAGGTGGGGCACCCCCGAGTGGATATCATGCTTCCAATAAGGAAGGGGCAAATCCTACTATTGGTCATCCATGTCTCTACATCACTTATGACATGCCCAATGACAGTCGTTTTGCTCACCCATTTACGGAGAGACGTAAGACTGTATCAAAACATACCCATCATCATATCTAGACATGAATACCTCAAGTCTAAGGATCAATGCAAACCTCTTGCATGTGAGATTGACTTGTTGACTAGACAAGTCAATCCTCATGGTGGATCACTCTAGTGCATCCAATGCACCTGTATGTCTGCGTTACTGTGCCCCGCACCTAACCAACCCATACACCAGTCTCACATGCACCAAAGCTGTCCCATATCAGCTAAGACACCTTGACCGGGGATTACTTATGAGAATAGATCCAATCCAAACTCCTGGGACATTATCTATGCAATTCAATACATCAACGCAGGTAAAGCAATCTGCATAATAACGACCATGCCTTTATTGATTATATCAATTTCATTAATTCTATCAAAGTACATTCAAACAATGTCTGACCATGTCAATACATTGGTCTGCAGGGCATATACACCAACAGTATCTGCTTCAAGATGACTAATTAGATTAGTAAAGAAAACACCTATAGGAGTTAATTAGTCATCAAAATTTGCAGGGACGCATATGATGATCTATTAATGCTCAGCTGCAACCAAGTATTCGAAGAAATAGAGCATAACGTGATCTTCCAAGTTGTGTAGAGCTTCAAGTATTTCAGTGGCACTAGTATGCTAATTAGCTGCATTAAAAAAGGCTAACCAAATTAAAACTAAATACAAAAAAAACACAAATAGAATAGAGTTTGCGAAGGTAGGAGATGCCAAAAGCTAAGCGAGCCGTCGCCACTGCTTGGTGTGGCTGGATTTGGAGAGGATGAAGGATGGCAGCCATCATTGCCGATGGTCTAGTTAAGACTTCAGTCAGTGGTCGGTGGCATAGGGACGGCGGAGCTGAGTAGCATGAACGCTGCCCTATTTCTGCAGTGAAACAGGGGAGGACGCGAGCAGAGCAGGAGCGGTTGCCGGACGTTCGACAGTGAGCGAACTCCATATCTGCTACAGCTAGAGGTTGCCATGACGACAGCAAACTTGTGGCTGGAGTTTGGGAGCAAGTGGTGGCCGGTTGGAGGGGATCATCGCCGATTAGTGGAGTTGGGAGGAAACAGGGGCAAAAAGCTGAGGCGTCACCGAAAATCTTGTGATTTCGGCGATCCAGATGTTGGATGGGGCGATCCCTCCGGTTGTGGGTTTGACTAGAAGTGTAGAAGGTGTGGTTGAAATTTAAGGACGATCTATCCGTAGGATCGTCGCCGGCAGTGAGGCGAATAGAGAGTCCAAGGCTGGACTCGGTTGGAAGCTGGGTGTGAATTGCGACAGTGGCGGAAGGTTGCTTAAGCGTGGGAGAGGTGGAAGATGGATGGCGTAGTGATGAGAAGGATACGGCAGGGTAGAGCTTCAAAATCCATGGAAGACTAGCGAAAGGGGTAGGGAAGAAGTTTCAAGTCCATATGGAAGCTTCAGCTACTAGAGGAAGAGAGAAAGAAACATCTGATAGAGAGAAAGGAAAACCATTTCCATTCATTTTCAACATCTTGTCTAAAAAGTCTTGTCTTAGATTACACGGGAGAGATGTATTTTATAGTAGCAAGAGCTTCCAAGCTAGCTGTTGATGTTCTTCACCTTCATGCCAGCTGCAACGGGCAGCACACGGAAACTGGAATGAGCAGCTATCCGTTGATAGGAAATGCCCCCAATGTTTACTTCTATTGGGCAAGCAATAGTTTGTCTTCATCGTTTTCAAAACTAGCTTACTGCATTTGTCAACATTTCTCCTTTGAGCTGCGAATTTCTTCTTCCCTACACTGGCTGAAAGCTGGATTCGTTTCTTCTTCAAGTAGCTACAATGGGTGCAAGGGTAGCTCATCTTCTCGAGGCCTAGGAGGAGATTTTTGGCCGCAACTTGGGCCTTCGTCTCTTGGGCTGGATTGTCCTTTAAACTTGATTAGGTTGACCTAAACGTGGGCTTGACGGTTGACCTTGATAATTCATTCAAATGACGCGATCCCGTGTTGATGACATGGCAAATAAGATAGTATAATATGGATTAGTGCCTCATTAAAAGTACAGTTGCATTATAATAAAATCAAAATTTAGACAAAACAATGACTAAGTCTATGTTCAATCAAGGTTTATAATAATAATGCAAAATTTGACTAAGTCAAAATTGTGTCAAATATTTCAAAATGCTCCCGCATCACCTAGGATCAAAATAATTCCACTAAAGCATAATAAACACATGACTATAGCTTGAACCAAATCATCACAGTGTAATTATCTAAAGCATGATAATAGCCAAACCATCATTCAATCTACAATCATGACAAAATCAACTCAGCCACATAATAACATAGTAAGATAGGAATGTCATTTGGTACGAGCACATAGAAACATATCCAAGTATCATACAACATAGTCAGGGCCTGGAGATGAGACTAGGCCCACAAATAGTGGCATATAAGAGCAATACCAAATGAATATCCACACAGGCAGAGTAAAATAACAGACAAACCAACCATCATAAAAGAAAGCAGCAAGTCATAGAGAAAACATCACAACAACTAGAAAAAATAACCAGGTAGCCGACAGCTCACCCACTCTAAATGTCACATAGTCCTCTATGCAAAATCTGGATACTTGAGAGGAGTAGGTGGGAGGCCAGCAGTGGAGTGGCTCACTTCTTCTTGCATGATCTAGAGCCTTGAGCCTTGGAGCTCTTGCCCTTGCCGCGGTATGATTAATTGGGTTGTTCCTCCTCCGAAGAGTTAGTCACCCGCTCCATGTTATCAGCCGAAAGGAAAGGCAAACTCTCATCCAAGGAAGATAGCTTCTCCCATGTAGCATTTACCATCTTCATTTGGCGTTCCATTCCTGTCTCCATGGCTCGTTTCTATCCCCCCAGGGAGGACTGCTCATGATGTAAGTACAACAAACTAAGTCCATCTGGTCCATGACCACTCCCTGGAAAAACAACTCCCCTCCCTAGCGAAGCTAATCCTTGCGCATCTTCTGAAGAAGGGCCATCATGGACCCTGTAGAAGAGGCATTGCCAAAATGAAATGCGCCGGGGGCAAGAGGGGCTATATCAACTGGATCGGGCTCTGGGTCGGCTACCGGTTGAATCCGCCAGTTCCTCTTCTTGCGCACAGTAGTGCACTAAAAGTTAGGTAGTGGAAGGGTGAACTAGATGTCTTTGAAGGTCAATTCCACGAAGGTGATAAAGTGTTGCCATTTAATTCCAAACTGAGGCTTTTTCCAGGGAAGTTGTGGACACGATGTTCTAGTCCTTTTTGTGGTGCAACATGGTGCCATCACTATTTATAGTGCTTGAGTCTATGCCCATCGAATCGTGCGTTGCTATGAATCTTCTGATCTGTCGGGGTGAGTCCTACTGCCTAACCTTCAAATATAGCCATTTCACCCCTCCATTGCCTAAATTCAAGCGCACTACTGTGCACGAGAAGAGGAGCTCACCGATTCAACAAGTAGCCAACCCAAAGCGTGATCTAGTTGATACAACCCCTCCTTGATGACTCTAAATTTCATAGCACATTGCTTGCTAAATCCACTACATTTTTGCATCATAATCATGCTCTGTTGCATATTTTTATGCCTTATTTATCAAATATTTTAGAATCTACACCTTTCTTGGTTTTTTTTTTATCAATTTCAGGTAAAAAGGTATCATTATCATGAGTTTTCAAGCAATTTCGATGCATGGATGAATTCTAATCATCAAGAGGACTTTGCACACAAAATTTCAAGTGAAACCGGATTTTCCTGCGAAATTACAGTAGTGCCGTAATTAATTTTACGGCCGTAATCTGGGAATATGGCACTACCGTAATGAATTTCATGGCCGCAACCCGCAGAAGATTTTTTGGAAATTATGGCACTACCGTAATAATTTTACGGTGCCATGATTTCAGTCCAGATTCAGGCAAAGACTCCAAAGGATTGTGGAAGAATTACGACACTGCCGTAATAAATTTTACAGTGCCGTAATTTTGGACAAATTTCTTACAGAAACTTTCAGTAACAATCAAGGAGATTACGGCACTACCGTGATGAATTTTTTGTGCCGTAATTACAGGCCATATACCTACAGAAAGTTCAGAAGTAATTATGGCAGTACTGTAATGATCGTGACGGTACCATAATTTTGCACCCAGTTGCCCAATTCTTCCGCCAAAAACTTAAAAAGATGATTTCCAGAGATTTAGTGCACCAATTGAAGATCCGAAAAAAGGGGAACACTCAGCATTAGCAAGGGAATATTTTTGAAGCAAAAGGAAAAATTTTCATTCACGCTACACAGAGAATTTTAGAGAATCGCCGCTGCGCTAGGGTTCATCTCCGTTCATCTTACAGACCACGTCCGGCCATGAAATTTGAAAGGAAGCTTCGCTTGAGGAAGGAGAACATCCCACAGAAGTTTCAGAGTGAAAGGAGATCGATCAAGGGAGAAATCAACAAAAACGTGGTCGCCTGCACTGTTCATCACGACTCTGCTGCAAATTACGGGCTGTAATTTTCATTACAACCCTGTTTTGTAACTTTTACCCTTCCCTTTCGATTTTTGATCAATCTAAAACCATGTTTTATTGTAATCCTTCAATCATACTAGCTTAAACTTTCTTTTACGACAAAGGGTGTAAACCCCTTGATATTTCAATGCTAGATGATCTTTTTTCCATCAAAATATTTTTTGGTTTGGTAATTTTACTTAAGAGATTAATGTCTTTAATCTTTTCTAGTTTCTATCATTAACATGTATTAGAGTTTTGTGTTATCGACTGAGAAGATAATACGCAAAACTTAGAACCCTAGAATTTATGGTAGGAGCTCATTGTAAGAGATTAGTTGTGTTCTTATCTTTAGATTTTTGAAGTTTAATTCTTATTGATGTTCTTATCTAGAAATTATTATTGTTTTAGACATGAAAATATGCTAGAGATAGATATTGGATTGTTCAAAAACCTTAAGTAAAACATGTGAAACTAAGGTATGAGAATACTTAGTTTTGCATGAGATCTTGACATTGAGATGGAATGCACGACAGTGATTCTTAATCTCTCTGTTAAAGTTTACTTATATTAAACATTAAATAGATCTTGCACGAGAGTGTGGATGGTTCTTTGTAAATTGGCTGAGAGCGAGTTAATTTCTTTATTAAGTAAGCTATATCTTTACCATAATGAAAATAGATTGATGAACATTTAATTATATCTAGTCGTAAATATTAAGGTGGATGAACCCCTAGTCCCAATTCTTTCTCTCTGATTTTTCGTACACCGTTCGATCATTTATTTTCATCATTCTCGATTTGTTTAGCTAGTGAGAATTCAATTATTTGGTACATAACAATGAGGTCTCTGTGGTTCGATATCTTAAATATTACTTCGAGTATTCGTGCACTTGCGGAACACAAGAAGTTTTTGGTGCCATTGCCGGAGATCTTGGTTTTGTTAATATTGATATAATTAATAGTATTGCTAGACTAAGCTTTTTGTTTTTTTAATTTTCTATGATAGATTCTAGTTTTCTCTTATTTTCTGCAAATTTTGAAATTATTTGATCTTCTACTTGTTTATGCACAGGATTCTAAGATCAGGACCATTAGTTTCTTTTGATCTTGAAATTAATAAAACTCTTAGATTGCGTAGGAAACTTAAGTTGTAGAGGAGAGAGAAGAAGAATCAATCATGGCTGAAAGGAGAACACTTAGAGATTATGCAGCCCCGAATACACAGGGAATTCGTTCCAGTATAACTAGGCCTGCAATTGATGCAAACAATTTTGAGATTAAACCAGCTTTCCTGTCATTGATCCAACAGAATCAATTTGGAGGATTGTTGCAGTCCGCAAGTGTACAGATACTCGAAATAATAAAGAAAAATATCGAACCACAAAGACCTCATTGTCAAGTACTGAATAATTGAGGTCTTACTATCTAGGCTAACGAAACTATGTAAGTGAACTAATGAAGGCTAACGAAAATTTCAGAGAGAAAATCTGGGACTAGGGTTTCATTCACTTTAATTTCTATGACTATATATGAAGCGTAATTCGTCAGTTTAATTTTATCATGATAAAGACATAATTTACTTCATAACGGGATTGTCTCACTTTGTGCAGACAATCATGCAGGGACTGATCTTCACTTTCGTGCAAGATCTATCCCAAGCTGAAAATAAGTAAATCATCAATCAAAGAACTCAAGGATCACTTCCATGTATCCGAATTCTAAGTTGATTATCTCAAGTGGAATCTCAAGAATCACTTTCGTGCATCCGAGTCTCAACACAAGTTCTATTTATGGTTCTCCAATGTTCCGATCCTCACATTCGCACAAGATCTCCATGTTTCATAAATTAACTCAATCCTAGATTCATATTATTATCATGGCAATTATTCTTCTAAAATCAAGAAACAAGAACTAACCTAATTTCTTAAAGTAAGTTCCTAACATTTAATTCTAGGGTTCCATGTTCTCAAGCAAGTCACCTTTTGGTCTATTGCGAAAACTCTAAAACATGATTAATAACATGAATCTATTGAGAATTAAGAGCAATTATCACATAAGTATTATCATGCTAAAATTATACTCGACGAAGTAATAGAAAATTTATCTAGTCCTTAAGAAATCAAAGGGAATTACTCCCCCATGTCCCATAAAAGGTTTAAGCTAGCATGGATAAAAGATTACAATAATCTATAGTATGAAAGTGTAGGAAATCAAGAAAGAGGGGAAAAACAAATAACCACATAGCTGTAATGGAAATTACAGCCGTAATTTCCACGCGTGAACAATGCCGGCAGCGTGCTTTTGTCGATTTCTCCTCTGATAGACCTCCTTTCACTCTGAAACTTCTGGGTTATGTTCTCCTACTCCAGGCGAAGCTTCCCCTCAAATTTCACGGACGGGGTTGTGCTGTACTTTTCCCGGTGGCGAAACTTAAGGCGGCGGTGTGAAACTCGATTTCTCCCTCGATAGTCAATGAAAATTAGGGCTTTTGTTGTCTGTGTCTTCTCGCCGTGAAAAGCTCTCCTTTTTCTTCTTCTGGATCTTCGAATTATGGCCTCGATCGTCCACCATCAATCGCGCAAAAATCGAGCTTCAAAAAGTCCGTGAAAATTGCGTGTTTAGAATGGAATTACGGCCGTGGTTTCGGTTACAGCACTATCGTATTTTCTTTATGTTCTTCTGTACAGGATTCGACCAGAATTATGGTACAATGAAATTACTTACGGCAGTATCATATTTTCTCCAAATCTCTCGGTTCAGAAAACGCGCCAAAATACGACACTATAAAATGATTACGGCCTTACCGTAAAATCTAGAAATCTCTCGGATGAAAAATAGATTAAAATTACGGCCCGTGAAATTTCTTACGGTAGTGCCGTAATTTCTGAAAAACTTTCTATTCGAAAACTCCCCAAATTACGGCAGTGCTCTGATATTACGGCACTTGTGAAAATACGGTACCGTAATATAGATTACGGCACTGCCGTATTTTAGTTTGAAGCTCCAATCTACATAAAATTTGACATGTAATCTCCTCTTGATGGTGGGACTTCATTCATGCATCTGGGATTGCTTGAAATCGCCTGAAAATTGCACCTTTTTACATGAAAATCATCAAAAACACAAAAGAGTGTAGATTCTGCAGTATTTGATAAAAAAGGCATAAAAATAAGCAAAGGTTCATGAATTTGACAGAAAAAAGATATATAAAATGGCACAAAATTTACTATAAATTTCAGTGTCATCAAACACATAAGACTCAAACTTAGCTTGTCCTCAAGAAAAAATCAAAAATCGATCATAGGCATAGTCTCATAAAGAATAAATTTCTAAAATACAATCACTAATGAAAAATCCCACCAATTGATTCATAAAATTTTAAATAGACATATCATCCTTTGAATTCAATTCTTAAGATCCACAACTTAATCGAATAAAACTTCTCACTCGTATAAAAAGTAGAATTTCAATCTCATGAATTCATCTAGTTTTCAGTTCAAATCTATCATACTTTTCTTTACAGGAATAGGATATCTAAAATCTTTTTCTACTCAATTTTTTTTTGGATGGCCTGTACCCACATAGACACAGTTTTTATTTGGACTTCAACTCTTATCTTCGTTACCACTGTCAATTTTACATAGTGCCAAGTAGAGGAGTCATTTTCTTTCACTCTATTTTTTTTTCTTTTTAGACTTCAACCCATATCTTCAATACCACTGTCAATTTTGCACAGTGCCAAGTAGTGGAGTCTCTCACTTTTTGGATCTTGGATTCTTTTTTTTCCAACAAAAAGTAAAATAGACTAAACATCAACTTGATTAGTCAATTGACATAAATTCAAAATTACACTCATGTGCTAATTTTATTTAACAAGTAGTTTCACTTTTAAATCAAATTCTTCAAACAATATATCCACCTAAAATTTCATTCATCAATGAATGAAAAATTTCAAATGTAGATATATATTAGAGAAATGAATTTGACATGATAGGTCTAGGATCTAATCACAGGCATGAATTCATCCGTCATCAAGAAAATCATTTTATCTGTAGAATCATGATAAAATAATCAGATAGCAGCGGACATAGGAAGTTTGGAAGACGAAACATCGATGGGGAAGATGAAGTTCAAAGAAGTGAAGAACAATGCATACTCACAATGTTTTTCTTATCATTTGATCCAATCTCTTTTGTGTCTCCAGGGTAGCTAAGTCGGTGTAGGAACCGGTAAAAATACATAAAAGTAAATGAGAATAAACTGAAGAAAGAGAGCTTGGGTTACCTCCTAAGAAGCGCTAATTTAAAGGTCTTTAGCTTGACCGTTATGCACTCAAATTTGATCGTGGTTCATCAAGGTAAAACTTTTCCTTTTCTTCAATTTGCTCTTCTTGATAATAATGTTTCAACCTGTGACCATAACCATAAAATCTCCTGTTTCCTCACTCCATATGTCCACGGCTCCGTAGGGATAAGTTTTCTTCACCTGAAAAGGCCCAGATCATCGAGATTTATGTTTTCCAGGAAAAAGTCTCAATCTTGAATTGAATAAAAGAACAAAGTCACCTGGTTGGAAATCCCTTCTGAAAAAATGTCGATCATGCCATCTTTTAGTCCTTTCCTTGTAAATTTTTGCATTTTAATATGCAGAGAGTTTAATCTCATCTAGCTCATTCAACTGTAACCTCCGTTTTTCACATGCATTCTTTAAGTCAAAATTGACTGCTTTGATTGCCCAGAATGCCTTATGCTCAAGCTCTACAGGTAGATGACAAGATTTACTGTAAACTAATTGAAAGGAAGACATACCTATTGGTGTTTTAAAAGCAGTCCGATAGGCCCACAGTGCATCATCAAGTTTGAATGCTCAATCTTTCCTGGTGCGTGACATTGTTTTTTCTAAAATCCCTTCTATTTCTCTATTTGATATCTCAACTTGTCCACTGGTTGGGGGGTGATAAGGTGTTGCAACTCTATGATTTACCCCATACTTTCTAAGCAAGGCTGAGAAATTAAGTTCTATGAAATGTGTGCCTCCATCACTAATCACTACTCGGGGTGTCCCAAACCTTGGAAAGATAATATTATTGAACAGTTTAACAACAGTTCTGGAATCATTAGTAGGAGAAGCAAGATCTTTAACCCACTTTGAAACATAATCAACTGTCACAAGAATGTATTTGTTACCTCCAGACGATGGAAAAGGTCCCATGAAGTCCCCAAACATCAAATATCTGAACCTCAAGAATATTAGACAGTGGCATGTGATGTCATGTGTTAGTGTTACCCGTCTTTTGATACCTATCACAAGATGAAACAAAGTTTCTAGCATCTTTAAAAATTGAAGGCCAGTAAAATCCTGATTGTAACACTTTGAAAGCAGTTTTCTCAGTACTGTCATGACCACCATAAGAGGATCCATGACATTGAAACAATATATCTGTGATTTCCTCTTCAGGTACACATCTTCTAAAAATACCATCAGTACATCTTCTAAACACATAAGGCTCATCCCAGAAAAAGTGCTTTAGCTCAGCTAAGTGAAAGTCCCCTAATTATATGGAGGGGCGAAACCCTAACTAGGCGCATATAAAACTTTTGCAGAAGAAACAAGGGTTTCAACAGGATCTATGCATGAGATATGATCAA
>JANTFE010003389.1:4728-20657 GCA_027562315.1 Costus pulverulentus | reverse complement strand
AAATAAACTACATGGTAGACTTTTGGGTGGAACTAACCTATCATGCTATGCAATGCAAATAAGGAAAGTACTAAAAAGGAAAAGTGGACTCTAAGTGAAGCCATACCTAATGGGCTTCCTCCGAGCCCTAGTGGATCTTCTAGGAGCTGTGTTAGGCCCTCCATCAGGGGCCCTTTAGAACATCATACTCTAACTAGGAGAGGCAATCCTATATCTATCACAAGTGCCCTAACATGATTCATGCCCACTGTCCAAGATAATCCTTAACCATTATATTTCAAATGATATTGAACTACCTCAAGATAATGTCAATCATCACTTAGAAACACAAGTGATCTCAAGTCAGAGGGAATATACCACTTGCTTGCATATAAGGATTATTCATATTGTGACAAACAATTGAATATCCTAAATAGGGTCAGTCCAGTACGTCCAATGCACCTATGTGTCTATCTCTTATTCCATGCTCGAAGCATCCTATAAGATTAGAACACATATTAGTCTCAATCATATCAAGGCTGTCTCATGTTCACCGAGATATCTCGACTAAGGACAACACTGAATGTTAGCTAAGCTGAACATCATTGAGACATTACTCAGAAGTATACATACCGCAGCAGATAATGTAACAATCTGAATAACAACAATTGCCTTTATAAACATATATGTACAGTTTATACATGATACTGAAAATATCCCAAGGCTTCAAACATTAGCCTTAAGGGCATACCCCAACACTACGATCATGACAAGTGTATGGCTAAGATGAGGAGGTTTGATGCAAGGAAAGTCTCTAAGACTTTACCATAAACTTCATTCAACCTATCCATAATTGCCCAAGCACCATATCAGCCCAAGACATACCATAGAGGCATGCATTCCATCCAAGGAAGAGAGGGCAGGCGCCCTTTACTTCCATAATGAAGCAAACTCGCCAACATGACCCCATTATGCCCCTAGGCACTTAATGGTTCATGTTTCTCCCCATTATACTCTTTTAGCCTCTTATCTCTTCATGAGAACTTGTTATTGGGCCTCATTGGATAATGAGCTAGCCCAAACTTCATCATATGGGTTGATTAAGCGTTTGGATCCAATCCAATGCAACCCTAATCCAAATGTGACCAACCATGGTCAAATACGGGTTAACCTGCCAAAAATGAAGTTTGGTTCCAATAACATTCTTCCATCTCATCAGGCCCATTGGTGCTGATGAAATCTCCCAATTAGATCCAAGTTATCCAATAACTCGATCATAAGGCTTCCCGATCAATACGAGAACTCGAGTATCAAGGTGTGCGACCCTGTAGGTCCCTCTAACGTTGGCAGTGCTGACCAAATGTCACCACAAGCAGTGAGTGGCACCTAGCAATGAATCCCTACTACCCAAGTCATCGGAATGGATATCGACATCGACATCCCCATCATTGCAACAAGATACAAATGCATTACAGTCTCTTTGCCGAACTGATATCCGATTGGACAAGTGTGTCACCACTTGTTTTCACCCAATCACATGGTTATGACTAAATCAGGTTCTCACCTGGGTATGGCCATACACTTTCAGTCATAGAACCATAAAGGAGCTCCATGGATATCATACTTCCCTTAGGAAGGGGCAAATCCTGTGTCTGTCCATTGACCTTCTCATATGGGTCGTGACATGCTCAATGACAACCGTTATTACCTCCCAACTACCGCGAGGTGTTAGGTTGTATCAAAGTAAGTCCCTAACCATATAGAATGATCAATGACCTCAAGTCAAGGGATCAATGCATCTCTTGTCACTTGTGAGGATAACTCATGACACCAAGTCATAGCCTCACAGCGGGTCTTTCCAGTATATCCTCTAATGATATACCCATGTGTCTGCGTTAGCACCACGTGCCTAACCAGCCCACATACCAGTCTCACAAGTACCATAGCTGTCCCATATCCACTAAGGTACATCGACTGGGGACTATAGTTCGAGCACAGATCCAATCTGTCTCCAGGGACATTATCATGTTAGTACATATGCGCAGATGTAAACAAACATAGATAACGACAATGCCAGAATGATATAAATATCAAGGTCAAGTAGTACATAAGTGGACCAAGACTAGGTCCTTGGGCATATACACCAACACCTACTATGATGCAAGAGTACATTAAGTTTCATGACTTACAATGCACTACCTACTACAATTGGACTTGTCATAAATGACTACATGATGCATGGCTTTATTGAAAGGTAAATTAACCTAAATGCAATGCAATGAAAGGGGGGGCTCTAAGGGAACCCATATCGAAGGGGTTTCCTTCGAGCCCGAACAGATCTCTTCAGAACAGGGCTACTGCCTCCATCACTTATGACTACCCCCGTCTCACGACTTTCAGACTTTTTGAAAGTTTTCAAAGTCGCGTGTGATGCCTCCGGTACTGGGATTGGAGGCACCCTTAGTTAAGAGGGCCACCCTGTTGCCTTCTTTATTGAGAAACTAAACGCTATCCGACAGTGTTATTCGACCAATGATAAGGAGTGTTGCGCCATAGTCTAGTTGCTACGGAAGTGGAGGCATTACCTCCACCATAGTGAGTTTATCACCAGGCCTTGTCTTTTCTGAGCGCCCAAAAGAAGTTGAGTGCCCACCATGCGAAACGGGTTGAGTACCTCCAGCAGCACTCCTTCATGATTAACCATAAGGCAGGTAAGCAGAACATTGTTGTGGACGCTTTGAGCTGCGTCCGAACCCTCTTGTGTGTGATGCGCTCTCACATCAACACATTCGACCTTGTCAAGGATGAGCACCCAACATGCACTGACTTCGGCGCCATCTACATGCGCCATGCTGAGTCCACAGATCCAGAGTCCCTTTACCAGCTGTGCGAGGGATATCTCTTTCTGGGGAACTGCCTGTGCATTCCCCGTTTGTCCTTCGGGAGCACCTCATGCTCGAGTTGCACAGTGGCAGCGTCGTCGGCCACCATGGCTACCACAAGACCTACAAGATGGCAGAGGAATGTCTATTTTGGCTATCCTTACGTAAGGATGTGGAGCGTATTGTCCGCCATTGTGGCACCTGCCAAATGTCTAAACATAGTCCACTGAATATAGGTCTTTTAACCCCGTTGCCTATCTCCGGTGGCCCGTGGCGTGACCTTAGCATGGACTTTGTCCTTGGGTTGCCCTGGATAGTGTCGTGTTTCAATTTGGTATGGACCGTTTCTCTAAAATGGCCCATTTCATCCCTTGTTATCAGACATCAGATGCCTCCTACGTGGCCCATCTCTTCGTCAAGGAGATCGTGCGCCTTCATGGTCTCCCATTAACTATCGTATCTGATCATCACACTCATTTTGTGAGCCACTTTTGGTGCTCACTTTGGACCCTTTTGGGCACCACTCTGAAATTTTCCATGGCCTATCACCTACAAACTGATGGGCAGAATGAGGTTGTTAATCAGAGTTTAAGCAATTTGCTCTATTCTCTTGTGGGCGATCACCCTAGAACTTGGGACACTATGCTCCTCATAGCTGAGTTCGCTTACAATAGTGCGGTCAATCAATCTACCGATCTAAGTCCCTTCCGAGTGGTACTTGGTTAGCAGCCCTGTAAGCCCATTGACTTGCATGAGCTCCCCATGGAGTCCCACCTCTCTAAACATGCATACACCTTTTCTCATCATGTTTCTAGTTTGCATGAGGAAGTTCAAAATCAAATCTTTTTGGCCAGCACTCACTATGCTTTGAGGGCCAACGAACACTATAGGCCACATCACTTTTCTGTAGGTGAATTAGTGAGAGTGCAAATCCACCTGAGCGTGTATCCAACCGAGCACACTTTAAGCTCCAGCCATGGTACATGGGGCCCCTATGTGGTAGTGTGACGGATCGGCTCCAATGCTTATGTCCTGGATCTACCTGAGAGCATGGGGGATCAATCATATCTTCAACATGGCGGACACTCTTCCCTTCCACGGCCCATTAGATGAGCCCTTGAACACCGATGAGCCCTTTGGTCCTAGTTCTCTGAAGGAGAACTCTTCAAACTAGGGGGGGGGGATCTGGACGAGAAAACACCCCCCAAATTTTTCTACGAGGCATTCATGGGCAGGCCGTGAAGACTGACACGGGCGTGACGACCTCGGTGGAAAATGCGAATCCCAGCTAGGAACAAAAACTCGGCTGTGAACACTATGATGGCCAGGCCGTGAAGTTTTCGGCGAATTCCAGCATACAAGATATAATACCCTAAAAAAATTGGTCATTTGTGCTTGTTGTGGTAATGGTATGTAATATGCTCTTCTTGTTGTAGTGCTTTCCCTTATGGAGTAACTTGAGTACTAAGTAATGACAATGGAAGAGGATTTGTGAAGTTAGGTGGAGTGTAATATGTGGTGTATTATAACTTGTGAAGGTAAGTGGAAATGAGAAAAAGACAAATTAGCATAAAAGACAAAATCATGCCACCTCATAATTCTGGAATTACCACATGCCTCCACCTCATCGCTTCATGCATGAGAAGATAAAGATGGAAAAAAAATTGAGATTTGCTCTCTTTTTGCTCGTGCCTTACCTGGTAGAGAAAAAACCTAAGGGGAAGAGAAAGACTTAGGGGAGAAAGCAAGCATAGAGTAGTTTTGGCTTCTAGGCAAGTTCTTCTTCTTTCTTTGCATTATTTTGCCTATTGCTTCAAATTGATGAGAACTTATCTATTATTTCCTTTATGATTTCAATTTGTTCCTGATTTCTATGATTTTGGTAAATTCGGCCCTTGGAAGAAAGATCAATGCTATGTTAAACAACTATGAATCCTTATGTGAAGTAAACCTGACCTTTCTTCATTCAAATGATCATAACTTTTGACTTCTTGAGCCAAATCGTATGAAATCAGATTCATTGTAAAGAAGACTTAATCATCTTTCTTTTGAGTTAGATATTGAGTACTTTCGAACAGATTATCTACTATGTGACATCAGTTCAATCCGACCCAGTAAATCTGTTTTTACGATACCAAATTATTAGTTGTATATCAAGTACTCTTCATAACCTACTCCTGGAGCCTTTATTTGAATGATTTGGATACGAAATGAAATTATGCTCGAATTTACACTTAACCCTAAAAATCTGGAAATCTCATTATCCTGATTTTGACATATTGCTATTTCATAGGCCATAGCTTATTGTGTTGAGCTCCATTTCAAGTAAAACTTGTTTTCTCAGAAACTAGATTCAAAATCTATTGTTTTGACATAAATATCATATGAATAACTTGCTGTCCATGGTAATCATGCTCTAGATTTCTGATTTTGGGTTACTTGACCCTACATAGGTGTACCTTGCATAAATGGTCTTTTATTTGCACTCTATGGATAGATATGTCTCTTCCATTTGGCTTCCATTTGGAATTGAATATATCAGCACTTGTCACTTGTATGAACTTTATGATTCACCTCTTTGAGGGCTTATACATATCAATAAGCCCATTTCACCATGAATGAAAATATGTTCTATATTGTTTGTGTGATGGATACTAGTGGGAATAACATTATGAGCCCAAAAGGGAAAAGACTATGCGCCCGAAAGGGAAAAGACTATGAGCTCAGAAATGGGAAAAGAGGGATAGTTGTGGAACAAAGTGCTACATGGAATAAAGTGCCACATTAGAAATAATGGGCGGCCACCTCTTGAATCCATGGGAGCCACCTCTTGAATCCCACTATCTCATTTGAGGAGCCATGACAGCACTAGCCGGCATATGTTTGAGTTTCACCCTAACGAGGGTGGAATATGCTTCCAGACATGGAAGATTTATGTTATTTGTGATTTCCCACTACGCTGTGTAACTTTATATTTCTTTGGATTGATTTATGTTTCTTTGGATTGATTCTCCTATATGTTTTTTATGCTTACCATGTAACTATATGTCTCTTTGGGCTGATACTTCTTGATGTTCATTATGTTTACCATGTCACTATTGCTTATCATGTCACTATTATGTTTCAATTTGATCTTACTTATGGAACCATGTGGAGATCCATTATGACTAACTTCGTATGTTCCATCTTATTTTTGGCATTTCATTTACTTGCTAAGCATTCTTGCTCAATCCTTGCATTCTAACCTCTTTACAGGTTAGCTTTGGGCTACGGGTTTGTGTGAAAGGTTTTAAAGGATATAATAAGTTGCAGTTTTGTGTTTTGCTCATTTGTACATTCATGACTAATGTATGAAGTTGTTTTAGTGTTTGTAAGATGAATGTGAGAAGGTCTATGACTTGTATGTGATGATAGAAACTTTGGTTTTGAAATGTAAACTTAAATGACTAATGTATAATATTGTGTTTAGTGCTTATAAGATAAGTTTGAAGCTATCCATGACATGTATGGGATGATAATATGGTTTTGGATAATGATATATTTGTGTTATGATATAACAGGATTGTGATTAATAGGGTGACATTTGAAATTGTTATTTCAGTTTCTTGAGTTGTTTTGAGTTGTTGTTATCTCCTTAAAGATGATGGAAAGCTAATTTTATAAGTCATGTTAACAGGTTATCAAGTATTGATCCTGGATACATATTGCAAATTTTTTTTTTATGATATGAATTTATTACCATCATCTAGGGGTGTGACACAAGATCATGGCCATGAACATGATCACGGGCCGACCATGATCTCCTCGGTGAAAATCGAGAAAATTGGTGATTCTAGATGCGATCGCAGTCACGCCCATGAACACCATCATGGCGAGGCTGTGAACTCCTCGGCAAATTCTAGCACACAAGATCACGGGCAGGCCGTGATCCCCTTGGCGAAAAACTAGAAAACTGCGGATCCCAGATGCGGACTAATGCACAGGCATGAACCTGTTCACGGCCAGGCCATGAATGCCTCGACAACTTCTGAACCACCGAATCACGACTGTGAACACCATCACGGCCAGGCGGTGATCTCCCCTGAAGCTACCAAATCACCCCAACAACTCTGTTTCGATGTACATCACCCTCCATACCACGTTCATTCATCTCAAGAGGACCCAAATGAGCCCAACAAGGTGACAATCCGGCGATCCCAATGCTCAAGCCAACCTTCGAACTAATACATGGGAGTCATTACCCCACTCTTGGTCCACACCGAGATCCTTCAGCCCATGGGCCTCCCAACTCAGCCAGCCGATGGCCCGGCCCAGGATGGATACCACAACCATTTGAACAACACGGCCGAAGTGTAAGCCTCCACCGTAATGAACTAGCCCACAATTTTAAAATTATATTGCTTTGTCGTAGCTTGCTCTGAGTTGGTTTGATGGTCGGCTACCGTACACCCCAGGAATCAAGGAAATTCTTAGAAGCTTTAGTTGTAGTTGGTAGTTGGTTGGATTTTATGCCCTTTTTGTCTTACGTAGCAGCTTGACTGCTTTTTGATGGTTAAAGTAGGTAGTTGTTGGGATGCTGCCCTTGTCTTCTTCCCCTCCTCTTGTTCTATAAAAAAGAGGGTTGGGTTAGTGTCTTTCTTAGTTCTATAGTAGCAATAGAGTGCTCATAGTGTGTTGTAGAAGTTGTGGTTGATGTCTCAACTTTAGAGTGTGTAAGAGTAGTGGTTGGTTCCTTGACTCCAAAGTTTGTGGCGATGATCGAGTTCCAATCCGGGTGTTGGATGCTTGGCCAGCCTCGACTCCTTACATGTATTCCTTCTGTTTTTAAGAAAGAAAAACCAATCATCTCCGGTGGGTCAAGTTTGCCTATTTTTGAAATTTTGCTCTATGTTTTCACTTCCCTTCACCCCCACGAGCATCCGTAAGTCGGAGGCATGGAACGATTTTCTATTTCTTGGTGTGTGTGCAAGATCATAGGCACGTGATAGTGCCCACAAATATAGTAGGCGTTTCCCGCAAGTGCATGGGTCTATCGAAGTAATAAAATATTGATCTCATAGGGACTAATGGGCAAATACTGACAGATCTCGAACTTGCTAGCTAGACTACGTCAAAACTGATGGAGTTTAAGATAACGAAATAATCAAATGGCAGGAATGTAAACAGAGAAAATCGCACGAGAGAGTTTTAATGAGGGGATGCATCAGGATATGGGTTCACCACATTGACTCCTTATAGTTGGATAGTTTGACTCTATTACCGATGTCCTAACAAATCAAGGGATTCAGCCATCTATTTTGCGGGTTGCTCCCTCCAATAATCTTGTCTACTCCCATAGACTAAGTTATTGGTCCAGCCCATAGGGTTCTGACGTGCGGTCGGACGGGAGTCTCTCCGCAGCGTCTAAGCTCCTTACAACCCCAGCAAGTTAGTATAGATGCGCAAGCGAGGCATGCCACCTAGAGATGCTGATTAACAAACCTCACTCGAGGTGATTAAAGGCTCAAGCACCCCCTTTTGGGTAGTGTAGGCATAGAACACCAACAAAATGGATAAATCCTCAACCAAATGGATCTGACATACGGTCAGACTGGAGTCTCTACGTCACGTCTAAGCTCCTTATAATCACACAAGTAAGCACAGATCCGCAAGCAAGGCGTGCCTCCTAAAGATACTAATTAATAAACCTTACTCGAGTGATTCCAGGCTCAAGCGTATCCTTCCGGATAATGCTTCCTATAGTCCCATGAGTAAGTACAGATCTGTAAGCGAGTTTTCCTCCTAGAGATACTGATTAACAAACCTCACTCAAGTAACTAAAGGTTAAGCATGCTCTTTGGGGTTACACAGGCAATGCGTGCTCATAGGGTCAAGCAATAACTTTAGACTAATATAGTCAAACCATTACAACTAGTAATTCATCAAGGGCTATCCCACATCCTGATTTAGTGTCTAGCCTACAATGTTCATAAGGAAAGCGTAATCAATGTACTCAAACATAAACATCAAGTGTAATACCAGATTTGCGCAGGAGTTGTAATAGAAAGGTAAGTTCATGCTATGCCTTGCAAAGATTATACAATAAGTGTAGCAAATTGAGTGTGAATCCAAGATCTTCCTTACAAATTATCTCTAAGATGCTCACGCAAGATGATATCTTCAATAAGTGCTGATGTGTGGCTCTTCCTTCCCTTTCTCCTCAAGCCTTGCCGCTTCTCCTCTCCATGTGATCCCTCTGCCAAGCGATCCCTTCTCCTCTCTTCTTTTCACCCTTTTATCCTTGTCCCTTCTGCGCTTTCTCCTTCTTCCCATACCCTGCCACAGCCGCTGCCATTTTCCAGTAAGAGAAGACTTTGCTACTAGCCTCCATGCCCTGCCACGCCGCAGCCTTCTCACGAAATCGTGATTTCGGGACCAAATCCACTGCGAAAGCTGCTCCACGCCTCCTTTGTCAATGGTGGAGGAGAGTCCTAAGTGTCCTTCAACCTTCCCTCAGGTTAGATTGAAGAAATCTGGGCTAAAATCGCGATTTCGTAACAGGCGGGTCCGTGATCTCGGGCAAGAATTTGGTCGTGACCCGGTCGTGATTTATCGCTTGCAGCTTAAGTGCGAAGATGAATCACGGGCATGATTCTGATCGCGACCCGGTCGTGATTTCCAACGAAGGCTTCAATGAGTCCGAAAACTTCCAGTTAGGATCAACTTGAATTAGGCTGAGCTTCTCTATTAGAATCCACCCTCTTTATGGTCGTTTTGATCTGAAAACGTGAAAATACCAAGAGAAGTGTAGATTCCATAGATGTATCCAAATAAAGGCAATTATGAAACTTAAAGTCATAAAATGGGGATGATTTCATTAGCAAAATGACATGTAAAACTCCATATAAATCTGTGTCAACAGAATACCTACGACTTAAATCTTTGTTTGTCCTCAAGCAAAAAGAAAGAAATGAAGTTCCAAGAGGGTGGTTCAACTGCAATTATACTCCCCAATGATCTATAAATGTGAATTGATCACAGCTAGTCGCAAGATACACAAATTACTGTAGACTTTAAAGATGTCAAGATGAAAAGCAGAGTGTCCAAGTTAAATCTATGTGCAATAGTTGTACGATAGAATTGGATGAAAATAGTTCCTTACCTCATGAAGCACTAATCCATTTGAAGCACCCAGATGGTAAACTCTTAGGTATTAGTAAAGGCCTTGCTCATAACCTCGGTACCACCGCACTTTTCTTTCTTTTCTGCAATGTCAAGCCATAGCTTCGGTACCACTGCCTTCTTTTTCTTTCTCGTTGGCAGTGCCAAGTTAGAACTTCATTACCACTACCCTTTCTTTTCTTTCACTTTCTTTTCTTTTAATGGCAGTGCAAAGTCGAAACTTCGGTACCACTGCTCTTTTTCTTCTTTTCTCTTTTTGTCGGGCAGTGCCAAGTTGTAACTTTGGTACCACTGCCTTTTGTTTTCTATCACTCTCTCTTTCCTTCTATTTCTTGTACGGTGCCAAGTTAGAGGAGCTCGAACCAAAACTAATATTGAGAGTCACTAAGGGTGGTAAGTGTGTGTCAAGTGGTTTGGTCTATAATCACCCAAATAAATAGTACTCATGTTGATATATAGATGCTTCCTAGACTCAAAGCTTATCAAAGTTCAGTCCTCAAGTTTCCAATGTATAAGGAATCGAGTGACTAGTTGTTCAACTTGAATGATGCTCTTAATGTAATGTGGGAGTATAAATCAATGGTAAATCAGGTAAATGAACAAAAATTAATCATGAATGAGGAAAATATCAATCAATGAAAACATGAAATTTCAGCTAGGACCTACGACTTAGGCCTTTTGCGTGTTCAGGTAGTTGTCATCAACGAGGTTCAACGCTTATACACAAAATATGATAAAAGCATAGCGGAAAAATGCGGACATGATAGTAATGCAATAATAAAGATGTCCTTGCAAGGTTGAAGTGTCATCAAAGTAACTTGTAATAAAAATAGCATGAAGGTGATCTAAATGTTGTTCATCATGTTTAGCATTAGTTCGGTGGTAAAGAGATTTAATGTTTTGGCCGGTTTAGCTACAGCAGCACATTAGTAGCATCACATCAAACGATAACAGTTCAACAGCACATGCAACGTCATAAAGTTAAAGTATCAGTACAACATCTCATCATAAAATGCATAAAAGTCACGACGACCCATCAAAATACGCAAGTCCCCTCACCCAAAGCAAAATGCTGCATCATCTGTGATGCATATAGTATAGGTATGTATCAAAAAGGGGTGAGGGAAGACTTACTAGAGTGCAGCCCTACTCACTACACTCAACCGGGTTGTCATCGTTGTCATCAATCTCCTCGGATGAGTCGGAGACATGAAAAGTGTCATCAGCATCTTCGTCTTCATCTCTCGGTGGTGGTGGCTCCATGTTACAGTGTAAGAAAAGTTCAATGGACTTTATCGTGTCTACCAGGGTTGCTAGCTACTTCCCTTGTTGAATCTGGTCCTGGCGAAGCAGGTGGAGCATGTCGTCGGTAGAAGGCCTGGCGGTAGTCCTGGGCTGGCCACCGATAGAGAAGCTCGGGTCGACATCAAGAGGTGCAGTCTGATCCTCCGGTGCAGCCGGTTCTGGATGTAAGTGCCAATTGGCACTGTCTCTGATATCTGTCCTCGCGGTATTTGGAAATGGCATGGTATCATTGGTGTCGGCAAAAATCAAGTGATAGATATCTCCTTGCCTGACGATCATCTTCATCGAAAGTAAGTGCTCCAAGTCCAGGCGGCGGCTTCCTACTACCTTAGGCTTACCATACGGGTTGTGTCCAAGGGAGAGAGCTATCATAGTTATCATCCCTCGAATGCAGATAACTCCTTCCTGCGCATGAGCTACTCGCATGAATTGCTGAGCGAGATGATATCCAGCATTTAACTGAAAGTGGTGCAAGAGTCCCCACAGGCATAGCAGCTCAGGCTAGCGCACTATCCCATCTCCCTCCCTTGCAAAAATTGAATGCGCTAGGAGGCGATGCGCGTATCAGATGCAAGGATTTGATAATGTGGAGGCCCTTGCGTTCCTTGGCGAATAGGCGGACATGGAGGAGATGCAGCGCCAAAAGATGTCTTCATTAAAATTCGGTGGCCCAACTCTGGAAGCATACGCCGGGAATCCAAAGATGTCGTTAAGATCAGCAATGGTAAGGCAATACTCTGTGTTCGCAGGCTTGAAGGTGAGCAGTCCAGGATCTGTGTCTAGAGCAGAAACCTTCAGTTCAACAGAGCTCAGAAATTCGAGTGTGAAAGGTATGTTTGTGGGGTGGGTGTACTGGAAGAAACACCCCCACCCGAACTAACGGAAAACCCAAAGAAGATCATCAAAAATCCCAAGCACGGCTAGTGCAGGCGGGTCTATGTACCTGGTGTTAATGATCCGGCGATTGGAGAGCACCTGATACCTAGCAGCTTGATGGTTATCGCGCATTTGGATTTCCAGCAGTGCAAGTTGCTGCTGCGGCGCTGCGGGTCAAGGACTGGTAGCTCCGGCCGGTTGCTTGCTTGTGTTCTTCCGTCTTGGCGGCATGGTCGCTTGAGCAGTGAGGGGGAGATATAGAAGGTCAGCAGCTGATTGAGGTGGAGTTCACGGCTAGATAACGACTAGGAACTTGGAATGAGAGCTTCGCCGGAGATGGTCAGAAGGGTTGCCGGAGGGTTGGTGGTCGGCGGTGAAGTAAGCGACGGTGACAGGTGGAGTCGGCGAAGCGTACGAACAGTAGTGAAAAATCGGGAACCCTAGCAATGAATTAGGGGCGGAACTTAAGTTCTATTGCTTAACGAGTCGAGCCGGCCAGGCGATTAAGCTACCACGGTTTAGTGATCATGCTTGAGCTTTTCATCAGGAGCTGGTCATGAAACTCTGTAGAAGCATCCGCTGGGAAATCATGGTCGAGATTTTTATCCGTAACCAGGCGTGATCTTCTCGCAGATTTTTGATGCAAGTCTTCACGGTGGTGACTTCAACCACGGGGCAGCCGTGACGTACTCGTAAATTTTGTACTCATTCTGTCTTCTAGAAATCTTGCCCATGATTTTCATCATGACCCACCCGTGAATGCTTTTGTATGACTGTGCACAAATTTCACGGCTATGCCTTTAGTTACGGGTCTGCCGTGAACCTTTTGGCGGAAAAGTCTCATTTTGCTTCCTTGAAAAATCTCGGTCATGACTTTCAGCGTACATCTGTCCTGATTTCCTTGTATATTTCTGTGTTGCCGGTTACAGCCGTGGCTTTAGTTCCCTTCCTACCGTAAATGCCTCGACGAGTTTTTGGACTGAGTTAAAATCACGGTCGAGATTTCTGTCAGGTGTTGACTCTAAATTTTATAGTATTTTTCACACTTATTTACTAGTCTTTTCAGTCACAATCTTGCTCTTTTGCTTTATTTTTATGCCTTATTTGCCAAATACTTCGAAATCTACACCTTTCTTGGTTTTTGATCATTTTCAGGAAAAAGGGCATCATTATCACTGGTTTTCAAGCAATTTCAATGCATGAATGGGTTCTAATCATCAAGAGGGGTTCACACATCAATTTTCAAGCCCAAATGAACCTTCTAGCAAAAATATGGCACTACCGTATTTTTGGGTAAAACTATGACAGTACCGTAATTTCAGCGAATCCAACCATAAGTTTTAGCAAAAATACGGCATTACCGTAAAAACTACCACTGTACCGTAATTTTCGACGATTTCACACAGAAACTTTCAGGGTCATCCGAGAGAAATACGGCACTACGTAATTTTGGGATAAACTGTGACGGTACCATATTTTCAGTCAAAATTCAACCAGAGGTTTTGGGCAAAATATGGCACTGCCGTAATTATTTCACGGTGCCGTAATTTTGCACCCAGATTCCCTATTTTTTCGCCGCAAACTTAAAAACATGATTTCTGGAGATTTAGAGCACCAATTGAAGATTCAAAAAAAGGGGAAGACTTAGGATAAGCAGGCAGAGATTTGCGAAGCGAAAGGAACAATTTTTATTCACGATTCACGACGAATTTGAGGGGATTGCCGCCGCATTAGGGTTCATCGCTGTTCACTGCACAGACCATCTCCGGCCACTATTTTTGAAATGAAGCTTCGCCTGGGGAAGAAGAACACACCACAGAAGTTTCAGAGCGATTGGAGATTGATCAGGGAGAAATCATCAAAAACGTGGTCGCGACACTGCTCATTGCGACTTCAAGGCAAATTACGGGTTGTAATTTAGATTACAGCCCTGTTTTGTAACTTTACTCCTCCCTTATGATTTCTCATCATTTAAAATCATGTTTTGTTGTAATTCTTCCATCATGCTAGCTTAAACCTTCTTTTGGGACATGGGGGGTGATATCCCCTTAACTTCTTAATGGCTAGCTTTCCTCAATTTTGTCATGATGATATTATTATGATAATTCTGCTTATGTGATGACTTTCTTTTAATTCTCCTTAGTTTTATAAATATCAGCATATTTTAGAGTTTTGCAAAATAGACTGAGAGTATTGTGAAATCTGGAACCCTAAAAATCATTGAGTTTGGATCTTATCGTAAGAGATTTGGTTTGTTCTTTGAATTCTAATTTTTAGTGATTTTATTGCCATGTTGATTTTCTGATTCTTTGGATTGAGTTAATGTGTTAGGTTTGATTTGAAATTGTAAGATATTAAATTTCTAATCACTGGAGAACCTTAAGTAGAACTTGTGATGAGTTTCAGGATGCACGAGAGTGATCCTTGAGTTTCCACATGAGATTTTTGAGTTAAAATTCAGATGCACGAGAGTGATCCTTGAGTTCTTTGTCCAATGTTTACTTATTTTCAGGATTGGATAGATCTTGCACGAGAGTGAGGATTGGTCCTTTGTATGATTGACCGTGCGAGAGCGAGTTGATCCTTTTATGAAGTAAATTACACCTTTATCATAATGAAATCTGATTGACCACCTTTATTTCCTTCTAGTCATTAGAATTAAGGTGGATGAACCCCTAGTCCCAAGTTTTTCTGTTTAATTTCTCCGTACATTGTTCGATCGTTTGCTACATCATCTTCGGTTAGCTTAGCTAATGAAAACGCAATTTGTCGGTACTTAACAACGAGGTCTCTGTGGTTCGATATCTATTTTATTACTTCGAGTATCCGTGCACTTGTGGACTACAACATCAAGACCCGCCCGTGATTTTGGGAACACTGGCAAAAAAACCCCTCTCTTTACTGCATCAGTTTGCGATATTCCTGTGTTATTCAAAGTCAAGTAAGAACATCAATATCCATGGCTAAATAAACAAAAACACCACAAACACTGCAAGTAGTGAAAGGGCACATCAAGGCCCAAATATCAGTTTCAACTTCATAAGAAGCAGTTGGCAATGCCGAAGATAAACAAGATCAGTTTATGGATGTGCATAGGCTCTCAGATTGGAAATGATCAGAAATCGATTGGTGCTGATGCAGCGCATCTAGTCTCCTACTTCAATATTGGTGCCTAGCGTTGGTAATTGGAGTTGATGGTCAGCATTCACATAGTACATGTGCATTCCCTGCAAGATTATCATCATTAGAATAAAATGGGCATAACTAGGAAATGAAATTCAAACTTATAGCAGAGGAAGCTAGGATGTCCTGGTGTCATTTTGATGAAGAAAGAAGCATGAAATTGCTAAGGGTTTAAGACCTATCATTATGCAAACAAAATTAAACTCACACAAACAATGAAAACAAGAATGAAAAATGCTGAAAATAAATTCAACTAGAGTAAGAAGCTTGGGTTGCCTCCCAAGAAGCACTGCTTTAATGGTCCGTCAGCTTGACCACAGTCAATGTCATTCTGGTGGAGGGTATGTGAGGAGCAGTGCAGTCCCCTCTGGTATTGGTTCATGGGAGAAGTAATGCTTAAGTCTTTGTCCGTTAACCTTGAATATCCCAGTTGACTCTGAAGGTTCCCCAAGGGGGCGAAACCCTAATCATGCGCATATAAAAACTTGCATGGGCGGAATCTAGGGTTTCCTAGGATCGCATGTATGAACATAGATCAACTTA
>JANTFE010003378.1:27606-51750 GCA_027562315.1 Costus pulverulentus | reverse complement strand
TAACAAACTGAATAATAACCATGCCTTTATAAACATAAGAGTTTATTACATGATACTGATACAATCCTTAGGCCTCAAACATTAGCCTTAAGGGCATACCCCAACACACTGTATAGGGCTGGCAACGGGTCGGGTACCCGCCTTTCTGCTCACTACCCGAACCTGCCCCAACTATCACTACCCAGTACCCGAACCCGGGTTGGGTAACCTATTATTCAACCCAACCCTGAGTCAGGTACTTAAATGGGTACCCGCGGGTATCCGAATACATAAAAATAAATAATTAAAGTTTATTTTAAACGGGTACCCGCATGCTAAAATTGGGTTTTCGTGAGTACCCAACTCATATAGGAACGGGTACCCGACCCGGGTGTTTAGCCCATAAGTCAATTTCGATTACACACAACTTCAAAATTAAACAGAACGCATGCAAAATAGAAAATTGCAAGTGTATAGAAAAAAGGAAAGACAATTCTAAATTTGACAAATAAAGATAGAAAAATTACAAAATTGCAATATAGAAACTTAGCATTCCCCAAACAGATGTAGTTTTCATAAACTTCTCTTCTAACTTTGGTCTTTGGTGAAGAGGTAAGCTGCGAGAGGCTTGTCTTTTGAGTTTATAACATCAAAGCTGTTCCAAATCATCAACCTTCGACAAAAAATGAAAAGAAAAAAGAAAATCAGAAAGAATGTGCCTGCCATAAGCTATGAATATATGAACTTATGTGATGATTGGAAGATTCTTAAAGGAATGTTTCTTACGGTGATAATTGGAAGTAATGGCCCAAATATTTCTTCTTCCATCATAATGAAACGTCAGGAACATTTAGCAACAGAGTAGGTGCTATTTTTCTGCAATCGTCAGGCGACCTATACTGGAGCGAGAGGAGGTTGGAGGCGAGGCTGGCTGCGGGCTGCTGGCGACCTGTGCTGGCACCTAGAGAGGAGGTTGGAGTGGTTGGTGCGGTTGGAGTCCTGGAGCTTGGACAGGAGGTTGGAGTGGCTAGCGCAGTTGGTCCAGCTGGAGATGCTAGCAATGCAGCCGAGGGCTTTGAGGCTGGACCCTGGCGAGAGGCAAGGCGGATGGTGGCGACTTCACTCGAGACTAGGGTTTGTGTGATTGTGTCTGTGTGAAGATGGGGCTCGGGAGGGGAGGCGAGGCAGTCGAGGTCCTCGAGGATGGTTGCTGTGCTGGCTGCTGGCCGCTGGATTCTGGCGAGGGGAGGCTTGCTGCTCACGCCGTCGACTTCACTTGGAGTGGAGGGGAGGCTTGCTGCTCGCGCCATCGACTTCACTCAATTAGATTTGGGAATAGGGGTGTTAGGGCAACAGCAGTATCTGCGACTCGTCGATTACCCATTTAATCAGACCAAACTAATATATAAATCATATAACTAATATAACCGGGTTCAGGTTTCGGGTACCCGGGGTCTTAAACCCGAATCCGACCCGAACCCGACACAGGTTATATATCTAAAACTCATACCCATCCCATAAAGTTAAACGGGTATTCGAATCCGGGTTAAACGGGTCGAGTCGGGTCGGGTACCCGTACCCGAGGGTGAAATTGTCACCCCTACCGCCGTAATTGGGTAAAAAAAAATGAAATTTGAGAGGCAGGACGGTAGACAACGTGTTTTCCACTTCTGCCCCTGTCAATGTAAGCATTTACTTTTCCCACCCATGCCCCAGTTTCTTTTCATTATTCATTGCCCCCAAATCACGCCATTCTACTTTCTCTTCCCCTCTCCTCTCGTCGCCGGCCCTCACCGCATCTCGCTGGTTTGCTCTTCTTAGATTTTTTTTTTCTATTTCATTTTTTTTCTTTGATTCGTATGCTGATGAAGATCTAATCTATTCTTGGTTCTCGTATTCTTCATTAATTGTGTTGACGAAGTTTTGTTTTTATCTGTTCATTATGGAGATGGATGAACACTAGGTCTGATCAGATCACTTGTTTTTCTCCTTAGATTTCATCTGATTCCTTTAAACTATGATAAACGTCAGATCAATTGTCATGCTCTCATGAATCTAATCTATAAGAGCACTGCGAAACATTGAGATTATAATTGTTTTTATCTCACGCACTAGGCTGAGATTTCTCTTAAAACATATACCCATAAGGTCCACTATTCTTAAACATAAAGGTCCTCGTGCATTTCTATGAGATTTTCGATCCAGCTACCTTCTTTAGTAAATATAAATTCCATGCAATTATTCCTTTTCTAAGTTTTAAGGTTTCTGTATCATCATGGTCAATGAATTATTTTTCATTTGATTTGATGTACATGTTCCCATTTGTAATTAGATGATCCATCAAACTCTTGCATCATTTCTTTCAACGTTATATGATAAATTCTATCAGTTTGCAAAATAATATTTTCGCGATTAAGTCAACAAGACTTCAAAATAAAATACCTTTCATTTTTTTTTTATGTTTGTTTTACGTGTTAAATACTTCGGTAATTTAAGTTGCAGGTTAGTGAGTTTTTTTTCTATTGGATTGGTTTCTCTATTACTTTAAATTCTATTTTTAACTTGTTTAATTTTTTTGCTTTGACTTGGTAGGGAAGCTAATTCTTTCTCTCTCTCTTCGATATTGTTGCTACGTACCTACAGTAAACCATTGTTGCACACCACCCTCCTCTCCATCACCTTCAAGTGTTTCTCCCTTTTCTCTCTACTGTCATCCCTTCCTCTCTTATTTGGCATAACAACCCTTCTCTCTCTCTCTTCTCTTGCCCACCCTCATTTTCCCACCCAATGCCACCTCACCATCTCTCTTCTCTTTTGTGGCACTCACAACTTTATAGATGTGTAACTTATTTCCAATTCCTAATCGTAGGCCTCCAATATCTCTTCCTTCACTTGGCTCTCATGGATCTGTCTACTGGTGACTTCTTGTTTAGTCCTCGCTTACTTGTAGTGCCACTAGTAAACTTAATTGTATCAATTTTTTCCTACTACTAGATTTGTATATTACTTTATTGACTCTCGTGAGAAGGAACACCACCTTAATTTTTTACCTCTAGACTCGAAGCATGTGTTGTGACTCTTCTTTGACTATGTCGTCCACAGTTATGTCTGTCAAGATGTCTAAAGAGTTTAGTGAACACTTTTACTGCCACTTCTCGATCAAAAAAGAGTGATTTTTACAAGATGTATAAGTTACCTTCAATCTCAAGCAAGATGGATGACTACATCATGAGATTTGTGTTATTTTGCAAGGAAAATAGAAAATGGTGATTGAATATCATCCCCCTACTGATAAGATTTCAGATATTCTTGTACACCATGAAGATTTCTTAGTAGTTAAATTTCTCTTTGGAATTGATAATATATGCTATTGCACATACATGTTTCTTGTGGTTGCTTAGCCTTTTAGAGTACATTTGCAAGTATTCTGCATGTATCCCTTGTTACTATTTCTTTTCCTCTTGCCCCTTCCCTTGGTTTTTAAAGAGAAAGGCTACATCATATGGTGGGAGTTTTATATCCGTCAATCACTAATCATGCTTATGGGCCTCTCATCTTTACTGATGGAGTGTTTCATCATTGATGTTAGTTAACTTGCTCCACCGATCTCTAGGATAACCTATTTGGCCTTGCGTATGGTTTCTTGATAATACATCGAAAGTTTATTTTAGCGTCTCACAACTTGATACATTGTGCTCTCTTGTGTTTATTTAATAGTTCTTGTGTCACAACTAGTGTTATTGGTTATGAGTTCTCTAACACATCTTTCTATGACCATGATTTTATTAATCTTTTATCTATTAGCTCCTGTGCACCATTAAGCTATTCATCACCTTTAACCCTTACCATTATATGTTTTAGGATATTCAGCCAAAGACTACAAGTGGTGGAAACCGTGAGTTTTGAGAAGTTTATGTCCATGCTCATCAAATATAGCATTTACATTATAATTTTGCACCTATATTAGTGGAAAACATAATTGAAAAACTAAAAGATAAGCTCTTGTGGCAAGATCTAAGTTATGAGGTAGAATAAAGGCAATGGCACATACTACCTAAGAGTGTGACCCTCCAACTTTTGTAAAGACTTTAAACTCTTACTTTACCTAGGCCTATGCATTTTGTTAATAAGTCTCAAATTTAAATTGCTAATAACCTTGTTTTTATGAGAGAATGAAACACATTTTTATTACTCTTTGTATGCAATGTAGTCATCCTGAAACATATTAGTATGCGCTATAATAGCACCATAGATAGGCTTGTAGATGGCTTTATTAAACTTCTTCCAGATCGCTGCATTAATTTATTGCGCAAAGATGGAAATATTAGATATGTATGCTCCAATTTGGGAGAGCATTAAATACTTAAATAACTTGAGGTGTGGGTTAGTGGATTTTCTTTTGTTCAGTTTCTTATTGGGTTGATCTATGTGCCCTTTGTTATCTGATTATTATCTTTTAGTTTAAATTCATGGCACGGTGAAAATGTCAAACAGTACTCTCAAAAGGGAAACTATTTTACTAGAGTTATTGGAGAAATACCTTTGTAAGGTTAAATTGCATTGACACCCCTAAAACTCAATACTTATGGAAATTTTGATAATGCATTTTTAAATGTTTTGTAAATTGTAATTAACATTATCTCATATTTCGGCCATAAATTATCTTAAGCTTGGCTGAATTTCAATATTTTAAATTCTTATTAATATCTCTAGTTTATTTGTTACTTTAAAATCTCCAACCCTATATCAAAAACAAAGAGTTATTATGAATCATTAAAAATCTATTTTGTCAGCCTTTCAAGAAATAACAAATTCAGCCCCTATAATTCTACAAGTGTGCGGGTCGTTGTTACGGGTCCAACCCAGTTAGCAAATCTAGTCTAGGTTAGTAGAAGAGTAGTAGTATATATTAGGATTTAAGGGTTTTGGAGAGGGGTATAGAGAGTTTTTTTTTGTTTTTTTCCCTTTTGGCATGTATTTGGCACAAACTCGCCATATATGATCCGGGTCTATTAGTTGGCTATGAAAGAGAGTGCTCTGGCAATTTGAAACATCTAATGTGACTATGAAACTATGTGCTGTTTTATTCTTAATGTAATTTTATTATGGGTTGGATAGCGGGTATGTTTTTTTTTCAGATTTAATTAGATAATTGAGTAAAAATTCTAATCAGATTAGTGCTATTTTATTCATAATGTAATTTTATTATGGGTTGCATACCTGGTATTTTTTTTTTTCAGATTTAATGAGATGATTGAGTAAAAATTCTAATCAGATTAGGTGTAATTAAAGCTCAACCTGATTAATTACACCTAATATGATTATAATTTTTACTGAATTATCTAATTAAAGCTGAAAAAAAACATACCGGGTATCCAAAGCCCTGGTTAGACATGCACTATATTTAGTATAATTACTTTTGTATGATATCCAAATTTTTTGAGTATTTTGACCAGGCCTGAAATTGACTTGATACTCATTTAGCCACGCAGCTCTGACCAGAATGTGATTAATGAGTGGCTAAACCCAGGCTAAGCAGGTAGTGTGCATACCCATAAAAATTTTCACATGCCATTGCTAGTAGAAAAGTAATTTAATCAACCTTTTACAAAACATTTTGCCATGTAAGGTATGCACCCAGGATTTTTTTTGTTGTCAACTCAGATGAGAGAACTAATATATAATGAATTTACTAAGCGACAAAGACAACAATGATACTAGGAACAATACGAGACCTGATACTAACTTTACATGTGAAGAAAGAAAACACATTGCATGTGTTAGGCTCTAAAATGAACTCATTATTCTCCTTTCTAGGCTTCTGATGTCTAAGTGTACAAAGTAGTAACATTTTATTGCATCTTATAGCGTTCACATTATCTCCTCCATCATCATAGTTATTATTTGGGCTGTTTTTCCCGCACATACCTGTCCTTTCTACTCACACCAAGAAAGCTTGTCATTCAATGCAATTGCATCCAATTCTCTCTTCCCGTCCTCTATTAAATCTCATTGCTTCATGTCCTCTTTTTCTTTTTAATTTTCACTGTTATAGTCTTCACCCCTAATTTTATTAGTGGAACTTACTTTCAATTATTAAATTTACCAGTTATATAATCTTCTTAATGTTGTAGGCACCCTAATTCTGTTGTGGTTACTGTGGATATCATAGATTCTGTTCAAATTTAATTGATTGTATTTCTGGAACTTGAATTAAGCATTCTTTGGTGTATATACAAGGATTGCAGTCGGAGTTGTGTTGGTTCTATCATTGTGAATTTGTCCAATTTACAATTGAGATGCCATTTACCACTTTTTGATACATCTATCAGGCTTTTGCATTTCTAAACTGCAGGAAGCGATCTTGCATTAAGTTTGTATGAGAATTCATCAATTTACCTTTTAACCAGAAATTAGGTTAGATATTTTAGTCATACAATATCTCAAAATGAAAAATGTTGTAAGGTTCACATGTACAAGTCCTGTAAAGGTTAGCTATCTTTCACTTCTAGCTTTGATTTAGGTAATTCAACCAAAACAAGCCTCAAACATCCAGTTAGCTTTGATAACGGCCTCAGTCTGTGATTTGACCCAACCAAATAATCACATCCTACGTAATTTCTTCTTCAGAATATCATTATATAAGTTAATAGCCATTAAACGAATGTAATTTATTAATCTAATAATCAAACTCATCTTCTTACCCCGCGTGACTTTCCAATCATTGCTGCTGCTAGTATTTATCGTATTAATATGTCATAATCAGAAACTGGAACACCCAACCAACTAGGATAACTTATATTAATCATATTTCATAATCATTTGTCCTGAACTAGTAGGAATTCACAACAAAGTAAATTAAAAAGTAACTTAATGTAGGCTAACTAGGGTTTAATGCATAAAAGGTCAAAAACCAATTATTCATTCATTTTTAGAATATTGTTAAGAGGCACAGCCCAATTCTATTAACTGGCTTTCCTTTGTACTCTTCATTCACTATTTAATAGTTCAGAAACACTGCTTGCAGGTTCTATGGTGTAATTAAACCAACAGTTCTATATTAATGATCCAAATGTAGGCTCAACACGTTATTTTATCTAAATTTTGTTCCTTTTTCACATTTATAGTAGGTGGAAGTGTAAAGACAAGCTATAATTGATAGCAAACTGTTATTCTTTCTGAACTAGTATTTTGGTTCCAGTCAGTCTGCATTAACAATAGGAATAGACATCATGCCAACTTTTTCATCTGAGATATATTTGGATTCATATTCATCACTTTTTATCTAATTTATGGTATATTTTCTGCCACCATTGGCATTGAATTAATATTATCTTTTGATTTTTCACTCCTTTAATGGATGATGTTTTCTTAGTGATTATATCTGGTGCCTCTTTTGGTTATACTTAACCAAAAGAAAAAGAAATACATCTTAATGGGAAAGAGGAAGTCCTCAGCAAAGCCTGCTCCTAAGAAGCGAATGGATAAACTTGACACTGTCTTCTGCTGCCCATTCTGTAACCATGGCAGCAGTGTTGACTGTCGCATGTAAGTATAATTTTTCTAAGTTTCTATTGAGAGATACAACAGGACAAGTATTATATAATCATCCTTACTGCAGCTCCTTTCTGCTGAAAACCACTTGCTTTTAGATGTGCAATTTGCACTACTGAAAAAATAGTATTAATTGTACCTTCCTGGTAATTTTTAGATAGTTATTTGTTAATAAAATATTTTTTTTATTCAGAGACATGAAGAACTTGATTGGTGAGGCCTCATGCAGAATATGTTTAGAAAGTTTCAGTACTACTGTAAACGGTATGACTACTTTGTGTTCCAAAATATATGCTTTATTTATTAGATGTAAGTTATTTTGAGCAATTGTTGATTAAGAGAACTAAAAAATAACAGCTCATAACCCAATTCATCACTTAATTTTCGTGCTTGACTTATGCAGATGTGTTAAGAGAAAAAAAAGATAATTGTTTGGCTCTTTTATTTTTGATAAATTTTAATTGGATGGTTTGAAATGGGACACTCAATTACACGACCTGAATTTGGGACTTTATAAGGAGGTTCACGATGAAAGGTCCTTTTCTAAGATTTCTGTCTGTAAAAAAAATAAAGATAACTTGTCAAAGCTGTCATATTTTTGAGAAACATGAAGCATTACCTTGGAAGTAAAATGTTTCATGTTAGGCTTGTGGAAGTCATTTGGGTCCTATAGTTGAGGGGCTTTCCCACAGTTCTGATGCATTACATTTATGAAGTTTAGTTTATGAACTAAATCTATCTACTTGAGATATAATGACTTGTGTTGAAAAGGATGAATTAAGTAAGATAAGACTCATAAAAATATATAATCTCCAAGAGGCATACCTTTTCTTGCAAACCCGCTATGAATGAGTAATAGTTGATGTATCCTCACCACTTTTTATGGGACCTAAATTTGAATTCATAATTTCCAGATTCTGCAAAAACTCTTCTCGGTGGATCTAAAGTTTGAGAGCCAACTAATTTTAAGTTTTAACTTTGACGGGCAACTCGTTTTTCATAGAGTTCTGCACTCATTATTAGTTGTGTTTCCTAGAACGGAAAGGTGAAGGAAAATGGAAAAAGTAACCTTTTCCTCATTCTTTGAAGGAAAGAAAACAGAGTGAAAAATGTAGAGAAAAAATTACATCCTTTTTCTTCATTTTGGTTCGATCCAAATTGGATGAAAACTAAACAGGTGCATGCTGTCTAAATTTCTGTTCCTTTATTTTTTTTTAAGTTTCACTTTAACTTTCCATCTATGATACATATCCTCCTTCATAAGTTGGAACTATGTAGTACTAAGAAAAAAAAAAATGGTTGATGTGGAAATAATTGAATATAGAACCTATTCATAAACTCATGATATTAAGTGGTGTATACAAAAGTGAGACAACAAAAGATAGAAGAATTGTTTAGGGGGTAGGGGGCCCTTTTGATTTGGATCATAATGTCAAACATGATTCACAAGATCATGGGTTTCACAAACTAAGATGTTCTTGACATACGTGGAAGATGATGGATCCTGAGGACACAACAATGCATTTTTCCAGAAATTGGATTGCACAAGAGACGAGGATCTTTTTGAAATGTCCAATCGTATTTGTTGCATCTTTGAACATTAGATGGTAAGTTAAGGGTCTTTATGATCAATTGAAATGTTAGGGTTAAAATGTAGTTTAGGGGTTAAATGTGATGTAAAATAAGTATTTGGAGGCCAAGGTGTGAAGGAAATACTTGCTCGTACGTTCATGAGATGTCATTTTATACTCTGCAGACCCTCGTCTTTATATAAAATGTCTTTCGTACTTGTTATCCATTGCGTTCTACTTTGCAACTGTCCGTCTATTTTTATCGTTCCTATGAGAACCATAACATACACTGATCCAAAATTTTGGGGTTTTGCTCTTTTTTTGCAGCATTGACCGAGCCCATTGACATGTAAGCCAATGTGCAATATGTTTCTATTAGCGGATTTCTGATCACATGCTCCTATTAACACGAGTTATATATATTTTGCAGATATAGTGAATGGATAGACGAGTGCGAAAGGGTTAACAACCTTGATGATGATGCTGCCTGAGATCCAAACTGATACATGTCATAAATTGGTCCACTCTGCTTAGCTATGAAATTTGTTTAAGTTATGTTTTTTATTTGTTCGTACTTGGTTGATACTTGAAGGGATGTAGGACATACCGCATCTCCTTTTGCACCCAAACCTGCTGATATCGAATTGTCTTGTTTGTTCTCCAACACTATTGGCTGCATTTTACTGTGTAAAACCGAAATCGTTATTTAAACATGTAGGTAAACCACACAAACGAAATTAAAAATGAGACAATCGACCAGCACCATCGTTTGGGATACGCATCAGTTCCGTAATACGGCAACTGATTGGTGCTTGTTTGTCGAATTCGACTGGTAAAGCTGTGTTTCATCCGTAAAAGTTTTAAAGACGTTTCATGATTGTGGATGAATGGGTTTTTTTTTTTTTTCTAATTAATAATGAAACTTGGCGTGGTAGAGATTGGCACTAAACACCCAACTGAAGCTGTTTTCTTATGCTTTGTTCAAGAATTTTTTTTCTCGTTATTTCCAGATGGACTTATATTTTCTCCTCTTCTAGTACGTAAGCTAATAATAGAATTGTTTTCTTAAACTTTTTCTTGCCAAAGAATAAGGAAGAAAAATCTATAAATGCAAGGAGATACAACAATGTACAATCTACAATACACAATTTTCTCATTCCTATGGGAAATGGGGTAATGTCACTGAATTCACTCCCATGTTTGTCAACACTACTTCAGCCAATTTACCCTGGGTTAATTGGGAAGTCACTGCCAGCAGATAGATGGATGCCAATTAACTTATGCTTTCCAAAGTTCCCATGAGTTATCGACAAACCTAGCAGCCCATGCTTTCCTGATCAAACCGGATCTAGCTTTTGCATTTGGTATCATGTAAAATACACGTTTTAAAGTAAAAGATAAAGTTAAAATGGATTGCTAGAGCATCGCGGAGATAGTTGTCAGATTTTTTTTTTCTCCCAAAGTATCCGTCAATGCTGCCATATCATACTGAAATTATTCATCGGTTCTGCCTTGGGACTGCGCACCTGTTCAATATCAATTTCTGCACCATTTCCAATCTGCACACATCCATCCCAATGATAACTAGAATCCTAATAACTTGTGACAGCTTTTCAATTTTCTCCATGCATGAGAGGATACAGCTCCTAAAATCTGCTAATGGCTTGCAGCAGGATTACAGTCCATATTCTTGTGCTAGTATGATTCTCACAAATCATTTTAATAGAGTTCCAACACCATTCTATCTCCCTATAATCAAAGAATAAGTGGTGAAGACAAGAAGCCTAAAGCACGGCCTAACGAAGTTCACCAAATTGGGTTTACAAACTCCGTGAATATTAGTTGGGCCAAGCCGTTGTTTTTGGGCCTCGCCTATAGAACCCAGCTGCCTCTCCGCAGCCCACACTCTCAACTTGCTGCTGTTCCTACCACAAATTAGCAAAGCTGGGAGAGCAACCTGCACTTGCGCAACCATGAAGGAAGAAGAGAAAGCGAGATTCCTTCAAATGGAAGCGTCGCCATAGCCATTAAAACTTTTCTCAAAGTTCGAATTTATTCAGCCAACGGTCAAAAAAATTTTCAAAGGTCTTTAAAACCCTTGTAAACATCAAATTTGGATACTTTGAGAACTGAAAATTATTCAATCAACATGTGATTCTTTATTTTCGTTTAAGCTTAGATTATCTCGGACTCTCTCTCTCTCTTTGTTTTCTATCCGGCCAGCAAGTTCCACCTTTGGGACATCGCCTCTTAATTATCTGGTTGCTATCGCCACACTGGGAGTAAGACTAAGCACGTCCCTTGATAGGAGAAGCTCCGATGCTAAATCACATCCATCTAGTTCTCTCTGGAACCTACTGAAATATAAATGTTCATTTTCAGAAAAAGAAATAAATAAATAATAACAATTAAACCATAATTACTGTGTGGGGACAATTGGTGATTAAAAGAACTAGTGGGGCTGGTAAGCAAAAGTGCAAATCCAAACCATTCTATTATAACCTCCTGTTAAGTTTTGGAACCCGGAAAAAAACCAATAATAGTAGTGAAATAGTATAAAACTTGAAAAAGGAAAACAAAAGCCATGCTTTTTCACCTCTCCAACCCGGAAAAAACTTCTCGCCACGGCTCCTGCGGATGTCAAGTTCAACAGAAGTGTATGTAGCCGTCCGATTTAATTTTGATAGAATTTCAAAGCAAACTAATTAAAAACCACAAACAGCTGAAAACGGTACCGTTTCTTCTCCTTTTCTCCCATTAATAATACTTTTTTCTTTAACAAAATCCCAAATCTTTTTTTCGCCAATACCCCTCAATGATTGTCTCCGCTTGGGTCCCTCCACACTCCACATTCCACACTCCTCTAAGTATATAAATATATAAATATATATGAAAATAAATAAAAGTACATAAATATATATATAATATATATATATATATATAAATAAAAGTATACAAAAATATATAAAAATATGATAGAATTACGGGTGTGAAATAAATAAAGGCACGCCCATAAAAAAAATTTCACACCATTGTTGTGAAACGTTCTGTAAGAATAGAATACAAAATACGGCCGTGAAATAAATCATGGCACGACAATGAAACGTTCAGTAAAGAATAGAATACAAAATTTCAATGCCTATCAATGATAATTATGGTTGATAGGCATATCAACCATAATTATCGTTGATATGCCTATCAACCATAATTATCATCTATCAAAGATAATTATGGTTGATTGACTATCAATGATAATTATGGTTGATAGTGAGTCTATCAACGATAATTACGGTTGATGAAATTATGGTTCATAGGCTATCAACGATAATTATGGTTGATAGTCTATCAGCAATAATTATGGTTAATAGTCTATCAGCAATAATTATAGTTGATATACCTTAATTTAATATTGATTGACATTAATTTAATATTAACAGAAAGTCTGTCACTATAATATAGTAGAACTTCTATGTAATAAGTCAACTTCTATGTAATAAGATAGAACTTCTATTTCCTAAAGTAGAACTTCTAATTCCTAATGTACAACTTTAATTTCCTTAGGTAGAACTTCAATTTCCTAAGGTAAAACTTCAATTTCCTAAGGTAGAACTTCAATTTCTTAAGGTAGAACTTATATTTCCTAAGGTAGAAATTCTAATTCTTAAGGTAGAACTTTAATTTCCTAAGGTAGAACTTGTATTTACTAAGGTACAACTTCTAATTCCTAAGGTAGAACTTTAATTTTCTAAGGTAGAACTTGTATTTCATAAGGTACAACTTCTATTTCCTAAGGTAGAACTTCTAATTCCTAAGGTAGAACTTCAATTTCCTAAGGTAGAACTTGTATTTTCTAAAGTAGAACTTCTAATTTTTAAGGTAAAACTTTAATTCTTAAGGTAGAACTTTTCCAAATTGAATTTCCTAAGGTAGAACTTCAATTTCCTAAGGTAGAACTTGTATTTCCTAAGGTAGAACCTCTAATTCCTAAGGTAGAACTTTAATTTCCAAAGGTAGAACTTGTATTTCCTAAGGTAGAACTTCTAATTCTTAAGGTAGAACTTCAATTTCCTAAGGTAGAACTTGTATTTACTAAGGTACAACTTCTAATTCCTAAGGTAAACTTCAATTTCCTAAAGTAGAACTTGTATTTCCTAAGGTAGAACTTCTAATTCCTAAGGTAGAACTTCAATTTCCTAAGGTAGAACTAGTATTTCCTAAGGCAGAACTTCTTCAATTTCTTAAGGTAAAACTTGTATTTCAAAAGGTAGAACTTCAATTTCCTAAGGTATAACTTGTATTTCCTAAGGTAGAACTTCTAATTCTTAAGCTAGAACTTCAATTTCCTAAGGTAGAATTTGTATTTACTAAGGTACAACTTCTAATTCCTAAGGTAGAACTTCAATTTGCTAAGGTAGAACTTCTATTTCCTAAGGTAGAACTTCAATTTCCTAAGGTAGAACTTGTATTTTCTAAAGTAGAACTTCTAATTCTTAAGGTAAAACTTTAATTCCTAAGGTAAAACTTGTGTTTCTTAAGGTAGAACCTTTCCAACTTGAATTTTTTAAGGTAGAACTTCAATTTCCTAAGGTAGAACTTGTATTTCCTAAGGTACAACCTCTAATTCCTAAGGTAGAACTTCAATTTCCTAAGGTAGAACTTGTATTTCATAAGGTAGAACTTCTAATTCTTAAGGTAGAACTTCAATTTCCTAAGGTAGAACTTGTATTTACTAAGGTACAACTTCTAATTCCTAAGGTAGAACTTCAATTTTCTAAGGTAGAACTCCTAATTCCTAAGGTAGAACTTCAATTTCCTAAGGTAGAACTTGTATTTCATAAGGTAGAACTTCAATTTCCTAAGGTATAACTTGTATTTTCTAAGATAAAACATCTAATTCTTAAGGTAGAATTTCAATTTCCTAAGGTAGAACTTGTATTTACTAAGGTACAATTTCTAATTCCTAAGGTAGAACTTCAATTTCCTAAGGTAGAACTTCTAATTCCTAAGGTAGAACTTCAATTTCCAAAGTAGAACTTGTATTTCCTAAGGTAAAACTTCTAATTATTAAGGTAAAACTTAATTTCCTAGAGTATAACTTGTATTTCCTAATGTAGAACTTTTCCAACTTGAATTTCCTAAGGTAGAACTTCTAATTCTTACGGTAGAACTTCAATTTCTTAAGGTAGAACTTGTATTTACTAAGGTACAACTTCTAATTCCTAAGGTAGAATTTCAATTTCCTAAAATAGAATTTGTATTTCCCAAGGTAGAACATCTAATTCCTAAGGTAGAACTTCAATTTCCTAAGGTAAAACTTGTATTTCATAAGGTAGAACTTCAATTTCCTAAGGTAGAACTTATATTCCTTAAGGTAGAACTTAATTTCCTAAGGTAGAACTTGTATTTACTATAATAGAACTTCTAATTCCGAAGGTAGAACTTCTAATTCCTAAGGCAGAACTTCAATTTCCTAAGGTAGAACTTCTAATTCTTAAGGTAAAACTTTAATTTTCTAAGGTAAAACTTGTATTTCCTAATGTAGAACTTCAATTTCCTAAGGTAGAACTTCAATTTCCTATGGTAGAATTTGTATTTCCTAAGATAGAACTTCAATTTCCTAAGATAGAACTTGTATTTACTAAGGTAGAATTTTTAATTCCTAAAGTAGAACTTCAATTTCCTAAGGTACATCAACGTTACTTATTATGTACATCAACGCTAACACAAGAACATGTACATCAATGCTAACACAGGAACATGTGCATCAACGCTAATACAGGAACATGTACATCAATGCTAACATAGGAACATGCACATTAACGCTAACACATGAACATGAACATCAACACTAACATAGGAACATGCACATCAACACTAATACAAGAACATGTACATCAACGCTAATACAGGAACATGTGCATCAATGCTAACACAGGAACATGTGAATCAACGCTAATATAGGAACATGTATATCAACGCTAACACTGGAACATGTGCATTAACACTAACACAAGAATATGTGCATCAACGCTAACACAGGAACATGCACACCAATGCTAATACAGGAACATGCACATCAACGCTAACACATGAACATGTACATCAACACTAACACAGGAACATGCACATCAACGCTAATACAGGAACATGTACATCAACGCTAACACAGGAACATATAGGAACATGTACATCAACGCTAACATAGGAACATGCATATCAACGCTAACACAGGAACATGCACATCAACGCTAATACAGGAACATGCACATCAATGCAAATACAGGAACATGTACATCAATGCTAACACAGGAACATGCAGGAACATGTACATCAACGCTAATACAGGAACATGCACATCAACGCTAATACAGGAACATGTACATCAATGCTAATGTAGGAACATGATAAATAACGCTATCTACCTTGGGAAATTGAAGTTCTACCTTAGGAAATTGAAGTTCTAACTTAGGAAATAGAAGTTCTATCTTAGGAAATATAACTTCTACCTTGGAAAATAGAAGTGCTATCTTATTACATAGAAGTTTTACCTTATTACATAGAAGTTCTACCATATTATAGAGACAGACTTTCTATTAATATTAAATTAATATCAATTAATGTTAAATTAAGGTATATCAACTATAATTATCATTGATAGTCTATTAACGATAATTATGGTTGATAGGCATATCAACCATAATTATTGTTGATAGGCATCAAAATCGGTTGATAGACATTGAAATTTTGTATTCTATTCTTTACAGAACATTTCAAGGCCGTGTCGTGATTTATTTTATGGCCGTATTTTGTATTCTATTCTTTACAGAACATTTTACGTCAATGGTGTGAAGAAATTTTCTTTTGCGGGCGTGCTATTATTTATTTAACACCCGTAATTCTATCATATTTTTATATATTTTATGTACTTTTATAATTTTTTATTTATTTTTATATACTTTTATTTATTTATATATATATATATATTTATATATTTATATACTTAGAGGAGTGTGGAGTATGGAGAGACACCGGCGGAGACAATCATAGAGGGGAAAAAAGATTTGGGGTTTTTTTAAAGAAAAAAGTATTATTAATGGGAGAAAAGGAGAAGAAACGGCACCATATCCGGCCATTTGTAGTTTTTAATTGGTTTGCTTTGAGATTCTACCCAAATTAAATTGGACGGCTACTAACGCTTATGTTGAACTTGACATCCGCAGAGGCCCTAGCGAGAAGGTTTTTCCCTCTAACCCTTCCGCTTGTTCTCTTCTTCTCTTCCGCCACTTTTACTTAGATGAAATGTTGCCTTGTGAGAAACTGTCTTCTTCACCTCTTGTTTGCTTTGCTGAAATTATCATTCTATTGGTGCAGCAAGTCAAGGAAGTTAACATAGCATGTGTGCCTTCTCTCCGATCACATTTATTAGGGGTTTAATACCTTCATTTCATTTCTCGCTCTCTAATGTCGCTTCAACTTTCTCACTTGAATCTACAGTTTCCTATCCCTACTATTAGCTCACAAGAAGATCTGGCTTCTTTCTATAACCCAGAGTGAGATAAGCTTTAAATTAGGTTAAATGTACAATAATGACTAGGATTGAAATAAATAGAATTTCAATGTATCTAGCGACACCAAAATAAGGTCCTTTGGACGTAATACATCCGGTGATTTTTTAGTTATGAGTATAGCTAAATTTCAATTACTGCATATTGTTTTTAGTTACTTAAAAGTGAATCAAGTAATTGAAAGTAATAGCGGTTAACCCATTTTACAAGTATGTAGTAGCTAAATATAGAATGCACGAGCCATAAATAAGTATATGCATGTATATTTGCATACAGTAGTTACTAATAGCTGGAATGAAGCTTAAACTACTGAAGCATGTCTTCAATAAGGTTAGTTTAATAAGTTGTCTGATTATTTGTATAAGTGAGTCTAGTTGTGTATAAGATATATGTTAGTTTACCAAATAAGTCCATATTATGATTACAAATCCAGATTTATCTTTTTGGTCACTATTTAAGAAAGGAAATCATATACGTAATAGTAACTAAACTTAAAATTTATTTACTGTTAATTGATTAGTAACGAATAACCTTATAGAATAAAATATGGGTACTTAGACATGTAAATGCAAATACTTATATTTTGGTACATTGTGAAGATTATAATAACTATAATTGTGGTATATGTAGAAGTTAGATTATATAATAGTGCAATTAAAAAATAGTATGTCTTATGTATAGAAATGGAAGAAAAGACCTAGATTAATTTTGGATAATTGATTCAGGTGATAAATAGCGGCTTTGGAGAGATCTTGTGATGGAAGAGACTTTGATGTAAGAATCTTATCACTTTCTTTGTAAATCATGGTATTAAATATTAATAGATGTGATACCATTATTGTTCCATTTCTTATTATTGGTTTTAACTCGTGTGTGATACTTGTATTGATTAATTGATGTTTGTGAATGAATGTTTGTGTTTTAAGTTACATATTGACACTACATTTACATGATTGTTGAAATAGTTTGTTGGGTCATTTTTGGTCATGTTTAAGATGATTAACCTTTTTAAATTCACTTTAAATTAATAAGGCTTTTTTGTTTAATGGGTTCTGGCTTCCAATGAGTGCAAGTACTCATTGTTAATTACCTTTAAAAATAAGGGCGTCTTTGATTAAGAGATCTATATAAGTAAACAACATCATATAATTGAAGAACAAAATAATTTATAAATTTCATGTCGATACATGATTTAAATTTGAAGTGCTCAACCTTCAAATATTTGAATTTGATAATCACTCAACCTTGACAGTCTACGAGTATGTGAACTTGAATTTGCATACTCTGCATTGATGGCTTATGAGTAATTAGATTTGAAAAATACTCAGCCTTAATGGCTTATAAGCTTTTGAATTTGAGTTGTGCTCGACCTTGACGGTTTGTGAGCATCGAATTTGAAATGTGCTTGGCCTTGATGGCTTGTGAGCATTTGAATTTGGAAAGTACTCGGCCTTGACAGCTTGTGAGTATTTGAATTTAATTTGTGCTCGGCCTTGATGGCTTATGAGTACTTGAACTTGATATATGACCTTGATGGCTTGTGAGTATTTAAATTTGACATTTGCTCGGTCTTGATGACTTGTGAGCATTTGAACTTGATTTGTGCTCAGCCATGATGGCATGTGAGCATTGGATTTGATATATTTGAATTTGATTTATGCTTGGCCTTGATAGCTTGTGAGCATTTGAATTTGATATGCGCTCGGCCTTAGTGGCTTATGAGCATTTGAATTTGATATATGTTCGGTCTTGATGGCTTGTGAGTATTTGATTCAGAAAGTACTCGGCCTTGATGACTTGTGAGCATTTGAACTTGATTTATGAAAAATATCCGACCTTAACGGCTTATTGGATATTTCAATTTAGAAAATACCCGGCCTCAACGGCTTAATGGATATTTTAATTTTAGAAAATACCCGGCCTCAATGGCTTATTGAATATTTAACTCTAGAGAATATCAGGCCTTGACAGCTTATTGGATATTTCAATTTAAAAAATGCTCGGCCTCAACAGCTTATTGGGTATTTGATTCTAGAAAATATCCAGCCTTGACGGCTAATTGGATATTTTAATTTTTGGGAAAATTATCCGGCCTCACAGCTTGTTGGATAATTTTGAATTTGGAAAATATTCGGGCTTGATGGCTTAGTGGATATTTTAATTTTCGAAAAAATTACCCGGCCTCACAGCTTGTTGGATAATTTTGAATTTGAAAAATATCTAGCCTTGCAGCTTGTTGGATATTCAAATTTGAGGAAATTACCTGGCCTCGCGGCTTATTGGGTAATTTAAATTTGAAAATTTTTCAGCCTTGAGGCTTGGTGGATATTTTGATTTTTTAAATATCTAGTCTTGACGGCTTAGTGGATATTCAATTTTTGAAATATCCGGCCTGACAGCTTAATGGATAAAATTTTAGCCTTAATAAGCCTAACGTCGTATTGAGGAACTAAGCCCCAACGTCAAACGTAGACGTACGCACCTCCCAGACAATACTTCGTTGTAGCATATTAAGGCTTACAGTAATATTATTATTGACAAATATTTTAATTTAAATATCCAATTAAGAATGTTTTGAGAATTTTAGGGTCAACATTTGTTAGTCGCGACGCTGAGTTAAATTTGAGTTGTGAGGTGATTAAACTAGGAAAAGCTATGTTAACATTATTTTGTATTATATTTTTCATTTAGTTTTAATTAATTTTTTTTGCCATATGCAACTTTACTATTTATGTTTATTTTTTATTATCATTTTTTATTTATTTAGTATTTTTTTATTGTTGTTATTTTTCTTACACGAAAGAGTAAAGTTACGTTTTCACTATATGCCATCCTGATGGCTGCAGTCTTCGTTGAAGGAGTAAAGAGGCAGCGAGGTAGCAGCGCTGCTACCTTCGATGGAGGGAGCTCCGGTGAGAAAAGGGGGATGGCTCTAGTATTTAGCACTGCCAAGATTTCCGTGGAGGAATCTCACGGCGCCGCCGAGTTTCCAACTTAAAAGGGAAGATATTGATGAGCTAGGCATTGGAGAGGCATCCATTCTCGTTGGTAAGGAGGGGAGGCGGCGAGTTCTACCGAGCTATTTTCGAAATAGGGAGGCGACGGGATTTGGCGCTGCCAAACTTCCCATGGAGGAAGCTCAGGGTGCTGCCGAGCTTTCCAGTGGAGGAAACTTTGGTCACCGGGAGGCAACGATCTTTTTCAAGAGGCTGGCGAAGACTTGTCGGTAGATCACGGCGAGATTTGGTGAGATTATAGAGAAGGAGGAGTAGTGGTGCCGCCGTGCTTAGTTCTGAGCGGAGTGAGCGCGAGCTGCTTGCCGGAGGAAACGAGAAGGTGGCAAGATCTGCCAAGCTTCCACCGGAGAACCATGACCTACTCGCCGAGAAACATCCACGTGTCCGAAACAAGGATGTGGCAAAATCTGCCCAGGAAGGAGGAGCAGTGGCACTACCGCACTTCCGGCGATGGCTTGAGGCGAAGGGGCGATGGGCTTTAGGCGGAGGCTAATGGAGCCACCACGCTGCTGAGTTCCAGATGGACGATTTCGACAGTAATGGGGTAGGATTTTTTTACTTGGATCCGAACCCTTTTTAACTCAGATTCGAGCGAATAATTTTTACTCCTCTTTTCTTTCACTTCTTCGATTTCCTTCTCTTCTTCAAATCTTTTCCTTTGTTAATTTTGATGTACTCCTTTTATTCTGTTTTCTTCAGCCGCCGATTATTGTAGTGGTTAATTTCAGCGACTTTCTCGTTATATTTTTGTAACTGCTCTTTGTTGTTTTCAGTAAAATCTTTATCGTTCTTGATTATTATCAGAGTCACTACAGTGAATATGATTATTCATCTGTCTGATTTCTCGTTTGTGTTCTTTGCCCAGGTAATCGATAGAGAAACAAGTATTCAAGTGATCTTCTGATGACACAAAAATTTATAGTATATTTTGTGCCATTTGATAGGTCTTTTTGTGTCAAATTCATGCTCCTTTGCTTATTTTTATGCCTTATTTATCAAATATTACAGAATCTACACCTTTTCTCATTTTTGATGATTTTCAAGTAGAAAGGCACCATTTTAAGGCGTTTTCAAGCAAATTCAGATGCATAGATGAATCCCCATCATCAGGAAGAGATTACATATCAATTTTTATGAAGAATTGAAGTCTCAAACCAAATTGCGGCAGGGCCGTAATTAATATTATGGTACCGTGGTTTCACTGAACCTGCAGAACAAATCACGGCACTACCGTAATTTCAGAGCGCTGCCATAATTTGGGGTGAATTTTGAACAGAAAGTTTTACACATATTACGTGATGACACCAAAATTCATAGTATATTTTGTGTCATTTCATTGGTTTTTTTTGTTACATTCATGCTCTTTTGCTTGTTTTTAAGCCTTATTTGTCAAATATTGCGGAATCTACACCATTTCTTATTTTTGATGATTTTTAGGTAAAAAGTGCCATATTTTGATGGATTTTGGAAGATTTGAGCACTCCAATGGATTCCAGGCATCGAGAGGAAGCTACCTATTAATTTTCATGCAAATCAGAGCAAGTTTGAAAAATACACCCCGGGTGTAATATTTATTACGGGTTATAATTTTCTACCCAGAAATACACCACTGCTGTAATGAAAATTACGGTACCGTAATTTCTGCCCAGAATTACACAGAAGAAATTACGGCAGTGCCATAATATTTTTCACAGTACCATATTTTCGGCCCAGAATTTAAAGAACAAAATTACGGCCCTGCCGTAACCAAAATTACAGCCCTGCCGTAACCAAAATTACAGCCATAATTATGAATTTGAATGAGTCTTCCGCAGCTGCTCAAAAGCCAAATTTTTGCGACGCAATATCTGATGATCCAGAGCACCAATTGAAAAACTGTAAAAAGGCAAGTATTCTATAAATCGAGGAGAAGATTTGAGGACAAGAAGAATAAAATTTTGTGAAGAATCGAGGGAGAAATCAGAAAGGACATTTCTAGGGCACGGTCTCGTGCTGAGAGGCGTAGAGGCCATCTCAGGCCGCGAAATTTACAAGGAAGCTTCACCTGGAGGAGGAGAGATGCCCTAGAAGTTTTAGAGCAAAAGGAGATCGATCGGAGGAGAAATAAAAGAAATTGCAAGTGCCTGCATTGTTCACACGTAAAATTACGGCTGTAATTTTCATTATAGCCGTGCTGTTATTTGGTTTTCTTCTTTCTGTTCAATTTCTAATCATTCTAAATCATGAATTATTGTAATTCTTCTACCATGCTAGCTTAGACATCTTTTGGGACATGGGGGAGTAATTCCCCTAAATTTCTTAATGACTAGATTATTTTTACTTTCATCATGATGATTTTACTATGATAATTCTACTTATGTGTTGATTGCTTTTAATTCTCCATAGATTCATATTGTTAGCATGTTTTAGAGTTTTTGCAATATAGACTGAAAAGTGATTTGCTAAGAACTTGGAACCCTAAAATTGAATGTTAGGAACTCATCGTAAGAAATTAGGTTAGTTCTTATTTTTCGATTTTAGAAGTTTAATGTCATGTTAATAATCTGAATCTAGGATTGAGTTTTGTAACAAACATGATGATACTGTGAGAAATCAAGTATCGGATTGTTGGAGAATCTTAAGTAGAGCTTGTGAAAATTATAGTATGAAAGTATGTAGTTTTCACTTGAGATGATTGATTTACAATTCGGATGCATGAAAGTGATCCTTGAGTTCTCTATCAATAATTTACTTATCTTCAGCATTGAATAGATCCTTCATGAAAGTGAGGATCGGTTCTTCATAAATCGTCTACGCGAAAGCGAGATGATTTCTTTATGAAGTAAATTATATATTTATCATGAGAAAATTTGACTGACGAACATCTATTCATATCTAGTCATTGAAATTAAGGTGAATGAAACCCTAGTCCCAGTTTCTCTCTCTGATATTTCATACAATTTTCGTTTGTGCTTTCATCATATTCGATTTGCTTAGCTAGTGAGAAAACAATTATTTGGTACTTAACACGTAGGTCTCTGTGGTTCGATATCTTTTTTATTACTTTGAGTATCCGTGCACTTGCAGACACAACATTACGGCACTACCGTAAACAATATTACGGGTCATAATTTCAGTCCAATTCTGACCTGAGAGATTTTTGAAAATTACGGCACTGCCGTAATGAATATCATGGGCCATAATCCTGGTCGATTTTTGTACAGAACACTTTGCAGAAATTACGGCACTGCCGTAATAAAAAACACGGCTGTAATTATGACCTGGACTTGCAATTTTCACGGATATTTTTGAAGCCCGATTCTTGCGCGGATGATTGCGGATGATCTAGACCATCAATTTGGAATCCGTTAAAAGGAAAATACTTGTGAGATCAGGAAGAAGAGACACACATGAAAAGCCCTAATTTTCATCCACAATCGAGAGAGAAATCAGAGTTTTCACCGTCGCCCTAGATTTCACCACCGGGAAGCGTACAGTGCATTTCCCAGTGGAGAAATTTGTGGGGAAGCTGTGCCTAGAGGAGGAGAACATACTCCAGAAGTTTCAAAGCGAAAGGAGATCGATCGGAGGAGAAATCGACAAAGGAGTTGTCGCCAGCACTGTTCATCGCGCCTCCTAGTGTAAAATTACAGCTGTAATTTTCATTACAGCCGTGCTGTTATTTGATTTCCTCTTTCCTTTTGATTTCTAATCCTTTGAAACTATGGTTTATTATAATTCTTCAACTATGCTAGCTTAAACACTTCATGAGACATGGGGTATAATCCCCTTAATTTCTTATGACTAGATGACTTTTATTTCGTCAAGATAATTTTAATATGATAATTCTACTTATGTGACGATTGCCTTTAATTCTCCTTAGATTTATTTTACAAATATGATTTAGAGTTTTTGTGATATGGACTGAAAAGTTATTTGCGAAAACTTGGAACCCTAAAATTGAATGTTAAGAACTCATCATAAGAAATTAGGTTTGTTCTTATTTCTTGATTTTAGAAGTATATTGCCATGTTGATAATCTAAATCTAGGATTGAATTATTGAAATAAACATGATGATACTATGAGAAATCAAGTATCGGATCGCTGGAGAACCTTATGTTGGGAAACCCTGGGGACATTTTACAACTTTCAGAGTTATAAACATACATACATTCATTGCACAGCGGAAGAATGTCCCCGAAACAGGCCGGTCCCAAAAACCCAGTGAAGATCGCAAGCAAGAGAGTCGACACGATGAGTTAGGAAATACCTTAGAGCAAGATGAGGTCGATGTTGTGATAGGCGCCCAAGTGTGTGCCCTCTGCAGTCTCACACACACGGATCTCTTGAGTCCTCTTCTTCTACGCCCTGTGCTAGCCTCGGGAAGAAGATCCAAGCCTTGTGCTCCTTCTTCAAAATATGCGCCACCTCCAAGGTAGATGCGCCAATCATGAAGAAGGATGAGGGAGAGGGAAACC